>JBBPML010000153.1:0-57122 GCA_038090275.1 Austroboletus novae-zelandiae | reverse complement strand
GCTGACTAAGCAGGTCACGTGATAAGTTAAGGACTTGAGACGACAAGTCCGTCCACCTTGGTGTGGGAATAAGTTACTGTAAGTGGCTGTTCGCGAGTTCGAATCAGCCTGAGGGAAAGAAATAAAAGAAATAAGAAAATAAAGAGAAACGTAAAATGCGTTCGTAACAAGATTGGCCACACTGGAATGAAGCTGTCAATGTGGAATTGAAAAGTTTGGCAGAAGCACATACCTGGGAAGTCATGCCACACCCACCGAAAGAGACTAATGTTGTCAGCAGTAAATGGGTCTTTACATAAGATCAAAAAGAATGCTGTGGGCAAAATTGATAAGTACAAGGCTCATTTGGTCATGCATGAATTCACACAAATCCATGGTGTCAATTATTATGAAACCTATGCCCAGATGCAGACAGCACATTGCAGAAGCACCACCATGCAATTTCAGGATATGCATTCCTTATCGTTGATGGCACAGTTTCGTGGAGTTCATGCAAACAGGAACTCATCACCCTATTGATGACAGAAGCCAAGTATGTCGTGTCAACACATGCCACCAAGAAGGCAATCTGGCTTCACCATCTCATCGCTGAGATGTTTGAACCCCCATGCAACCCAACCGCACTCTACAACAACAATCAATCCACTATTGCACTTACTAAAGACAGTAATTATCATGCTCATATCAAACACATTGACATTCAC
Organism: Austroboletus novae-zelandiae; assembly: GCA_038090275.1. NCBI lineage: Eukaryota > Fungi > Basidiomycota > Agaricomycetes > Boletales > Boletaceae > Austroboletus > Austroboletus novae-zelandiae. The sequence goes on along the minus strand of JBBPML010000153.1, from coordinate 56,418 downwards.
TACCATTTTATTCATTTTTCTACTGACAAAGGCTCTATTCATTTACTTTACTGCCCTACTGATAGTATGGTCACTGATACCCTTACCAAAGTGCTCCCCTCCACCAAGGTGAAGCATTTCGCTGCTGAACTTGGACTATACTCCATTTGAGAGGTAGTGTTTGATTTATTTAGTCTAGTGTATTACAAACATAGCTTACCTAATATCGTTCATATTTTCATGTTGTATGTTTTCCTTTCCTTTCCTCAGTTGCACTATGTCATGTGTCTGAGGTATGTTTGTTTTCCATTCGTTCATTTACTTATAGCTAACCTGTACGCGTAGACTCATTCTTGTACAGATAATATACATAGTCACACTATGTTGTGTGTCTGAGACTCATTCTTGTACAGGCAGGAAGCCTTGGCATCACTAAAAGAAACTTTCTTGATGACAACTTTATGTGGGGCTGTTTTGCAGCATGGTTGGTCATCATCTTCATCGTACTCTGAATATACCTGTTTCCTGTTGCATGAGTTCTTTTTGTGGTGCATGCAGTCTTCATTGACCTCTGAATCCTCTGATTTCAAGTTGTCTGGTTCAAGGCTGCTCTTTCTTTATTGGAGCCATTTTTTTCACAACAACTTAAGTCATGCTGACACATGGTCCATGTCATCGTTAAATTGATCCTTTCAAAGAGTGACTTTAGGACTACCATCCAAGAAGAAAATATCAAAGAAAGATGTGATCAATGTATTACATGTGTGCAATGTCTGATCTCTCAGAGTGTCTTTGAAGGTGACACAAAGTCTAGTAGGAATCCTAGTGAAGTCCCAGTGGAATCATCATGCTATAGTGAGACCAAACACTGCATATAATTGCACAGATTTAGCTGAGTATAATGGCTGCATAAGGCAGGTATATAAGTGGTACTGTAGCATATGTGAAAGTACTACTAGTCTGTGATCCATAAAGTAATACAAGGGTCTATGGTGTAAGCAAGAGCAGGATAGAATAGGAAGTACCAGATCCAGATGGTGAATCAAAGGAGGTAATTAGGTCCATGATGAAAGAGGAATATGAAATAGGCAAAATAAAGATATAACCATACTAATGTAGTTAGAAGTCTAAATAGAAGATGTCAAATGAAGATAGTCCATAAAGGAAATTACCAAGAATGGAAGAGTCCATATCAGATGGGAGTGAATAGAAAGAGTCATCATACAGGGGTTCATAGTCCTTAGGAAACAGGACTCTGAGGCAACTTTCCAGTAGGCCACTGTAACAAGTGTCTGTTAGGGTACTTGTAACATTACCTCTGTCTCTAGGATGAAGTTCCTCTTTATCATACAAAATCCCCATTTGCAGAGTCTTGTCATTGTAGATGATGTTGTCATCATTGTTCTTGTCAGAGTGGTGACAGTCAGTGGACAAGTGGCCTGGGTCTCCATAGGAGAAGCATTGGTTGCCAGGATAATCTCTTTGAATATGACTCAGGGTAAAGTTGAAACAGAAAGGACACCTATAAGCAGGGCAATTTGGTCAGAGGTGGGTCCTGGCTCCATATTCATAACATGCCAGTTGAGAGATATGGATGGGGAGATGAGGTGGTCTTGGGTGGGGGGACCAGAACCAGTCTTTGTGATCTTGAAGATGACTTGTCGTGCTTTCTTTGCCTTTTTATGGGGAGGCAGGGGAGAGAGGGGAGGAATACTTTCATAGCATTCCATGACACCTTGGGGATTCTCCTCTCTGATAGCTTGGAATATGATAGTGATGGCCATGTCTTCCACGACCTATAATACTTCTCTTCTAACTCTTTGTTCTGCCATGGTGATTCCCCCAAGGATAGATCCATTTATTCTGATGAGAGGGAGATTGTGGACCGTCCTGATCTCACCAAGCTACTCAATGAGGGGTCCATTGCTAGAGGAGTTGGAGGACTCATCAAAGGTGGCAGTATGATAGTATTTGTCAGCCTAAGAGGTGGTAAAGGATAAGAGAACAGGGTGGAGATAGGGGGCAAGTAAGGGGTGAGAAAAGGTGACGATGATTCTAAGGATTCTCACATCACAGAGAAGTTGGAGGATTTTGGCCCTGGATTTCTTGAGGGCATGTTCGATGGCATAGTCAAAGGATTCAGAGGGCAGTGATATTCCATTTCTTTTGCAGTTAAGTTGAACTGTAATGGAGGTGCAGTGGAATAACCCCAAAATGAGTTGGAGGATGGGGGCTTCATCGTACAAGGGGTGAGATGTAAGGAGGTGAAATAGTCCTGAACATTCCAAGACAGCCACAAGGAGGGTGTTGTGTTGGGGAATGGGGAGGTAGTGGAGTCACATAGCTGGTAATTCAGGGACAAAGTACTCACTGTTGAGGGGGAGTTCAGGTGAGGAGAGTATCTTAGATACTTCATGGTAGGAGCCAAGCAAGTATTCAGAGGTCTGGGTGGATAAGGACATTGGTAATGGAGTTCAAAGATTTCTGAACCATTTATAAGCTTCAAGGAGTTCCGGGGCATTTCCTAGATTAGTCTCTCTTTTCCAGGTGTCATCGCCTAATCCATACCCTTTCTATCTGATCTGGAACTGCTTTTGGCCAGTTTGTCCTCTATGGGCAAGTATCTTATCAATTTCCCACTCTGTTAAAACCATATGGAGGAACTTCAGATCTACTCTGAGTATCTCCGGAGTTTTCATGGACTTGGTGGATAGGACTTGAAGGACTTGGCTTTAGTGACTCAGAGTGGAGTGCTGCACCATTTCTGATCATTTGGGGTGTCCTTTAACTTCGGAGGAGGTGAAACATGAAGAAAAGCAGTCCAAAGAACAGAGGGATATTTTAGTTGATAACTAGCTAAAGTACAAGATACAAATAACAGGAGTTTATATATGGAGATCAGAAGCTATGAGCAGTAAGGAGAGAAACTGAGGGCCAGAGAAAGCTATATACAGAGAAGTATCATAACTAAAGCTGTGCAAACACAGGATCAGAGTAATCTATGAAGCAAGACTAATACATAAGAAGAACAAGGATGTAACATAATGAAAGGTACATAGGGTCAGAGCGGAGTTGAGAAGCAGAGGGTCGGAGGACAGGAGATGAGGGTTAGGGGGTCAGAGGTCAGAGGGTCGGAGTTAAGGATCAGGGGATTGGAGATGAGAGTTGGAGGGTCAGAAATGAGGATTAGGGCATGAAATATGACATACTCTTCTCTCCATCCACAAGTTTCAAGGGTGATTTGACAAAATTGAGACCATGTTCCCATGTTTCAGAGTAAGGGGAAAGTAGGCCAGCATGGAATATTTGTGGATCTTCCAGGTAGGGGGTAGGCGAAGTTGATAAGAGACAGGATAGAGAAATTTCTCAATTTTGAATGGTCCTTCCCTCTTGGGGGCAAGTTTCTAGGTGGGATATGAGGTTTTCAAGTTGGTTGCCTCAAGCCATACCTTGTCCCCAACCTTCCAAGACAAAAATGACAATTTCTTTCATCTTTCCATAAACATCCTACTCTAATCATGAGCTGCTAATGCTTCCTTCCAAGCATCTTCTAATCGGGTAAGTCTATTTTCCAGATCTGGGACAAAAGTCTTTCCGATTGGTGGGTAGGCCTGAGGTTGATATCCTAAGATTAGCTTGAACAGAGATTTCTGGGTGACTGAATGAACTACAGAGTTATGATGAAATTCGGCTAGAGGGAGGAGGAAGAACCATTGATTTGGTAATCCGTCACAGAAGATCTGAAGATAGGCCTCTAATTCTTGATTAAGTCACTCTGTCTCACCATTAGTCTGTGGATAATAGGCTGATAATAGGGTAATGTCATATTGTAAAAGGTGGGCAAGCTCTCTAGCAAAGACTGAGGCAAATTGAGAGCCTCTGTCTGAGATAACCCTGTCATATAAGCCAAATCATCTGAAGACATGATCAAAAAAGAGTTGAGTGATCCCTTGTGCATCAATGGATTTAAAGCAAGGGCAGAAAATTACCCCCTTCAAAAGACCATGGTCAACCATGACCATAACACAATCAAAACCTTTGACTGATGGTAGATCCGAGATAAAATCAACAGAGACCTGCTGAAATGGGTGAGTTGCGGTGGATACCAGTGGGGAGAGTGGGGGACTGGTGGAATGGGTGTTAATCTTGTTTGCCTGGCAGGTTGCACATTCTGCAATGAACTGTTGCAAGAAGGTGGACATCCTGGGCCACTGTTAAAACCATACAGAGGAATTCTGGATCTACTCCAAGTATCTCCGGAGTTTTCATGGACTTGGTGAACAGGACTTGAAGGACTTGGCTTCAGCGACTCAGAGCGGAGTGCTGCGCCCTTGTTGATCATTCGGGGTGTCCTTTAACTTCGGAGAAGGCAAAACATGACAAAGAGTGGTCCAAAGAACAGAGGGGTGTTTTAGTCGATAACTAGCTAAAGTACAAGATACAGATATCAGGAGTTTATATATGGAGATCAGAGGCTATGAATGGTAAGGAGAGAAACCGAGGGCCGGAGAAAGCTATGTATGGAGATGTAACATAACTGGAGCTGTGCAAACACAGAATCGGAGTAATCTATGAAGCGAGACTAATACATAAGGAGAACAAGGATGTAACATAATGAAAAGTACAAAGAGTTGGAGCAGAGTTAAGAAGCAGAGGGTCAGAGAACAGGAGATGAGGATCAGGGGGTCAGAGTTAGGGGTCAGGGGGTTGGAGTTAAGGATCAGGGGGTCAGAGATAAGGGTTAGAATATGGGATATGACAGCCACCAGTAGTCTTTCTCTAAGATTGCGAGAGTTCTGAAGTGTCCCATATGTCTAATAGCTCAAGAATAGTGTAGTTTTTTGACCAAATCTTGTCATGGTTCCTCAGAGATGTAAAGTTGTCCTTGAAAGTGGAGTTCTTTGATGGTAAAGGTCCAGTCTGTTGTCTTGGTTCTGGGGAGTGAGGGGTATCATTGTACATCTTCCTGAGGGCTGTGAAAACAAAGGGGTCTTCAGGCATAGATTGTGATATCTTGTTTGTCAAAGCAATATTTAAGATTCAGCAAAACAGGTTGTCTGGTAAGAGAACAACATTGGTGTTGTCTTCTTCTGTGGATACTTTATCTTTTCTGGATAGTGTGTCTGCCAGTCCCATTTGAGTCCCAGGGACATGGATAAAAGAAAGATCAAAGTCTTGGAGGAACATTTGCCATCAAACATGGCATCTGGATAGTTTGTGGGGTGCTCAGAAGTAGGTTAGGTTCTTGTGGTCAGTGAGGATCTGGACCACATGTTTTGCTTTAAGGAGATGATGTCTCCAATCTTCTAGTGTGTGAATAACTGCCAGAAGTTCTCTATCATAAATGTCATAGTTCCTTTCAGCACTAGAGAGTGTTCCTGATTGGTAGGTGCAGGGGTGCATGTCTCCGTTTTTGTCTTTCTGCATAAGGACTCCTCCAGTAGCCGAGAGAAAGGCATCAGTTATGATTAAATATGAAAGATCAGGATTTGGTTGCCAGAGTATTGGGGAAGAGGAGAAAATTCATTTCATATCTTCAAATACTTCCTGTTCCTCATTATCCCAAGTTCAGGGATTCTTTTTGTGAGTTAGTTCATTTAATAGATTTACTTTTTGAGCAAAATCAGATATGAACCTCCAGTGGTAGTTACAGAAACCTAAGAAGGATTTGACTGCTTTTACCAAGGTGGGAGGTTTCCATTTGTCAATGGCTTTGAGTTTAGTGGTGTCCATTGCTAGTTCCCCTGGTCTAACCATTAGATCAAGGTAGTCTATGGTGGAGGAGTTGAAAGTGCATTTTTGCAGCTTGCATCTGAGTCCTAGACTTCTCAGCCGTTCTAAGACTTTGATCATCCTTTCTTGATGTTCTCCATGGTCAGAAGAATAAATTTCCAAGTCATCCATATAAATGATTAGCCATTCTTCAGCTAGATAGTCGGCAAAGGCATCGTTCATAAAAGCCTGGAAGGTAGCAGGCAAATTTCACAAGCCAAAGAATATAACTGTGGGCTCAAATAAGCCATAGGGAGTAACAAAGGCTGCTTTTTAGTGATCTTCAGGTATGATCTGAATGTTATGATAGCCTGATTGAATGTCCATTTTAGTGAAAATGGAGGAGTTTTTGATCTGTTCTACAATGGACTGAATGTTAGGTAGTGGGTAGATATTCTTTATAGTATGTTCATTGAGATATCTGTAATCCTGGCAGGAACAAAGTTTCCCATCTTTCTTGTCCACAAAAAAGAAAGGGGCAACCTAGGGAGATTGAGACAGTTTGATTCTTCCATTTGCCAGGTTCTCCTCTACAAATTTTTTGCATGCCTCCTGTTCAGGGAGCAACAGAGGATAGACTTTGGCTCATTTAGAAATGAAGGTTTCCTGTAGTTTGATGATATGGTCATATGGATGAGATGGGGAAAGGACATTTGGGGGGTTTTCTTCAAATATATCTGCATAGTATTTGTATGCATCGGGGAGTTTCTTCTTTTCCACATTCTTTGCTATTACTAGCTCAGTGGAGAGGATGGTTTTCATGGCATATTCTGTGTCAGTTTCATAACAGTCACAATAGGCTGCATGGATCACCAGATCTGGATCTTTGCAGAGATAGCAGAGAAGGTATTGTTATTTGTCTGCTTCCTCTTCTTTGAGGGTTTGTCTAAGTTCCCAGTGAGGCATATTGAATGTGACTTGGCCAGTGGTCCAGTTGATCTTAGGGTTTTGTTCCCTGAGCCAATTCATTCCAAGGATGACATTTCTTTACTCACAGGAAGGAGATGGAATGATCACTTCTTTGTGACATTTCCCACATGAAAAGTGAGGGTGGTGCGATATCTAATGAGGCCAGCTTGATTGACTGTTCCATCCACATTGATGGCTCATATGGGTCATCCTATTCTTTCCATGGGAAGGAAGTTTCTTCAGGCAAAGTCAAGTTTATAAAAGATCCAGTAGCTCCACAGTCTATCAGGGCAGTGGTTTTGGCAATGGTTCTTCTGGAGTTCTCAAGTGAAATAGGAACAGGATTGATTTTGAATCACTTGATACTAATACAGAAGATAGAGAAGGGGAACAGTGAGCCAATTCCTGTTCCCTATTTAAAAACCCAAAAAGCCCTTATTTTTAAGTTCAACCTTGGTGATCATTTCTTCTTCTTCCTCCTTGTCTTCAAAGCATTTTTTCAACACCCGAAGTACTTCTTTCTTGTCTACCTCCTTCTTGCCTAGTTGTTTGATGTATTCATCAACCAGTCCTGGTTTGGTGTTGATGTTTTGAACCCTAGTAGGGTTTCTAGGTAGGCAAGGAGGAGGTCCTCCATTGTGAGGGTGGTTTTTGGTGGAACAGCCAACTTTGTGACAGATGAAGCATGTGTTTTCTCTGATGTGGTGAGCTCTCTCAACTTGGGAGAGCATTTGGCATCCTAAGGAAGTAGTCTGTACTATATCTATATTCATGGCATCAGAGTTTCTGTGATTTCCTCTGGTCAAGTATCTTCCTTTGTGGATATCTCTGATCCTCTCCTGTTGCCAAGTGAATGCAGTGGCTTTGTTTGACCATTCAGTTCAAGTTTTGGGCTTTTTCTCTGAAACACCTTTAAAGTGAAGCATAATAGAATAAGACTTTGATTGTGGTCATGTCGACCCATAGAGGAATGTAGACAAGAAGGAGAAGTCTTCAAGTCTTCAATGCTGGAGTGCAGCTCTGAGACTTGGAGGTTTATATATGTAGTCATGTATGACATATATACATATTTGTGTAAATACCATAATGAGGATAGTTCATGAAGATAAAAGAGACATATGTATGCATATGCCATAGGCTAGAGCATGAGCATAATGTGCCATTGGCTGGCAAGAGTCTAGGCATGGGAAATAAGGAGTGACATCATAGATAGAGAAATACATAGGGGTCTAGCCCTTGAAGCATGTGATGTGGCAAGTGTCAGTATCTAGACTGTGAGTGTAAGCAGTCATGTGATAAGTTAGAGACAAGTTGAGGACAAGTCTTCATCCACCTTGATGTGGGAATAAAATACCATAAGTGTTCTGGTTAAGAGTTTGAACCAGGGAAAGGGAGAGAAAGATAAAGGGAAATATATAATTGTAACACCACCCTCCTTCTATAAATTGAATACCTGGACAAACGGAATAGGAATGGTATCTTTGTCATCATAGGGGTTAAATAGACCAAATCAGGTGAAGGCCCCTCATGCTAGGGTGCATGGACTCAGTTCAAGGAAGTGGGCAATAGCCTGTGCTGCATTTTTAAAGTTAGATTCTAGTTCCCATGTATGCTCCTCTTTGGAGTACCTGGACCAGTGAATAAGATATTCCTTTTTCTTGCCCTTCTAGTGAGTGTCTACAATGTGGTCCACCTCATATTCAGCATCTAGTTCTTCTGTGATGAAGACTGGACCAGGGTTGAAAACCAGCTGCCCATTGAGGCAAGTTAGATAAGGTTTTACCCATGAGATGTTAACCACCGGGTATATACACATAGTGTGGGGAAGTTTTAGTTCAACTGTGTTCTTTCCCATGCATTGTGTAATGGAGTAGGGACTGACCCATTTCTCCATTAATTTACATGATTCACATGTCAAGCATAAGTTGTCTGTTGCCAAGAGTACTTTGTCTCCAATGATATACTTCGGAGCTTCCAAGTGGCGCTTGTCTGCTTGGATCTTCATGCAATCTTGAGATTTCTCGAGCTATGTCCATGTGCATTCTGTTACAAGTATCCTGACAGACACTTGCTACAGTGGCCTACCAGAGGAATGCCTCAGGATCTTATTTCTCAAGGACTATGAACCTCTTTACAATGACTCATTTTACTCTTTCCCTTCTAATACAGACTTGTCCCTTTTTGGTAATTCCTCTTTTGGACTGTCTTCATTTGACACCTCCTATATAAACTTCTAACTGCATTGGTACAGTTGATTTCATTTCGCTTATTTCATATTCCCTTTCTGTCATGGACCTTATCACCTCTTTTGATCCACCATTCGGATCTAGTATTTCCCAATCCATCTGGTCTCACTTACTCCATAGGCCATTGTATTACTTCATGGACCATAGATTAGCAGTACTTTTGCATATGCTTCAGTACTACTTAAATACCTGCCTTATGTGGCCATTTGTACTCAGCTAAATCTGTGCAATTATATGCAGTGTTTGATCTCACTCCAGCATGAAGGTTCTGCTGAGACATCACTAGGATTTCTATAGAACTTTGTGTCACCTTTGAGAACACTCTAAGAGATCAGATGTTGTGCACATATAACAGATTCTAGAATATTAAGGGCCATGGTGTCAGCAGCTGGTTCCTTAAATGAGCCTGGTTCTATTCCCGTTCATGGTGTATAGGTCTGTGTGACCTCAAAGGGGATTTTTTGTGTTGAAGCCTGCTTCTTAGAGTTATAGCTGAATTAGACAATGGCAAGCCAGTTGACCCATTCTGTTTGCTTCTTATGACAGAATGTCCATAGATACTGCTGGAGATCTTGGATCTTGCATTCCATTTGCCCATCTATCTGTGGATGAGATGCTGTGGATAACTTAGATTTAATGCTGAGCCACTTGCAAAGTTCGGTCATCACATTTGATGTGAACTGCAGGCCATGGTCAGAGACAATAGAGTGTGGAATACTGTGATTGGTCCACACATGGTTTAGATATAATCAGGCAGTGTCTAGCACCATAACTGATTTCATGCAGGGGATAAATTCAACTTCTTTACTGAATCAGTCTATGACTACAAGAATTGAATCAGAGCTGTTAGATAGGGGGAGATCTGTGAGGAAATCCACCGAGACATCTACCCAAGGGGCTGTGGAAAGCTCCAGGGGTTTGAGCTTGCCAGCTTGTTGCCCATCTTAATGCATTGGCATACATCAAACTGGGTGATGTACTTTTTACATAAGTGACCATTCTGGGCCATGTGTAGTGCCATTGCATGAGTTCAATTGTTTTCTTCTGACTGAGATGTCTAGCAGAAGGGGTGTCATGGCAGTTTGTTATCACATTGCATCGGAGATCTTCATCAGCTGGGACAAAGACCTTGTCTTGGAGTAGCAGGACAGGATTTCATGCATGTTCTGTGTAGCCTTATTCATAGACCTTCTGGATCTCGGCCTTGTAAAGAAGGAAAGTCTTGGCTTGGATGTGAGAATATAACTTATCACCTTCATCTTGGACCAAGATCGTGGATCTGATCCACTCTGGCTGAATGACAAGAACCTGCTTGTTATTGTCTTTGACACCTTCCATATGACTTTCTCTATAGGAGAGAGTGTTGGCTTTTTCCATAGTGGTGCCAGCCTTATGACACCATATGGAGTTGAATCATAAACCATTGAAGATTTTGGTGATCATTTCAGATCTTAAACTGGAATCTAGCTCCTTCTAGATAGTACCTCCACATTTTTAGTGCACACATCACTGAAAGAAGTTCTTTATCTGTGATCAGGTAGTTGCATTCCTGGTCAGACATTGAGTGCGAGTAGAAGGCAACTGGATGCCACTTCTTGTCTTCTTGGAGTATAGATAAAATGCCACCAGTGGTGTAGTCCGAGGTGTCGCATTCCAGATGGAACTAACAGTTGATGTCAGAGAAGATGAGAACCAGGGCAGTGGTGAACTTGGTTTTGAGCATGTCAAACACTCCTTGGCATTTCTCACTCCACACAAAGGGAGTGTCTTTCTTTGTGAGGTCATTCAACAGCCTTGTGATGGAGGCATAGTTGGAGATGAATCGCTGATAGAAGTTAGCTAACTCTAAGAAGCTTTTTACTCCTCAGAAGTTCTTCAGCATAGGCCATTCCAATACTGCCTTGACTTTGGAATTATCCATGCAACTTCTGTTTTTTCCCATGATCATGCCCAGGAACTTGACTTCTGTGGCATGAAACATGCACTTCTCAGATTTTACAAATAGGTCATTTTCCTCCAGGCAAGCTAGCACCTTTTGGATGATAGCTTCATGCTCCTCTAGGGAGTCTGTTTTGATGAATATCATAAGGTCATTTATATAGACCACAATAACATCTTCCATGTCTGTGAAAAGTTTGTTCATTATGGCTTGAAATGTGGCAGGGAAGTTGCATAGCCTGAAGTACATGACTAAGGGTTTGAAGGCTCCATGAAAGCAGACAAAGGCGGCTTTCCATTCATTGCCTTTCTTGATGTGGACATTATTGTAGCCCCAGCATAGATCCATCTTTGTAAATAACTTAGCTTCTTTGAGCATGTCAACAAGCTGACCAATCAATGGCAGTGGGTAGTTGTTTTTAACTATGTATTCATTGAGGTAGTGATAGTCTTGGACCATGTGCTTCCTTCCATCCTTCTTTGGGACAAAGAATACTGGCGATGTTTGGTGGGACTTTGAGGAGTGGATGTATCCTTTTCGAAGCCGATCATCAATAAAAGCCAACACTTCTTCTTGTTCTATCACAGACAGGGGTATGATCCTTCCCTTGCAGGGTTGAAATTCGTCTTTGAGATCTATGGCATGATCCCATGGTTTTCTAATCAGCATGCATTCCGATTCTTCCTTGGAGAACATTGAAACACTCTCAAGTAGCAATAAAGAGAATAGTAGAAATAGACCGCTTGGGCCTTCGTATGAGGAGATACTTGGGTAAGAGGAAAACTCCAAGTTATCAAAGCTGGGGAGCCAGCCTTGACGACCCGGGGGTTTATATACTATCCTAATGTATATACATGTTTGGTCTATTACTATAAGGGGACATCGTACCATGATAAGGAGAAAATACATGATTGGTCTAAGAAGTTTAGGAAGCATAAGCATGAGGCCACCATGAGGTGTGGCAGAATGGAAGAGAAGCATATGAAACATAGAAGCGTACCATGCTGCTCACATGAGGCGTGGCAGTTAATTAAAGAAGTTTAATAAAGAAGGAAGAGAAGTGCATCGCCTTGTGCTTGCACTGAAACGCGTGTTAGATAGATGGAAGGGTTCTACCCTGACATGTGTTATGCCATGAGGCACGAGTCTAGACTGCTTTGTAAGCAGGTCACGTGATACTTTAGGGTTTTGAAACGACAAGTCCTGTTCTCCTTGGTGTGAGAACATATTGCCATAAAGAGTAGGTTGAGAGTTCGACTTCCTTCTAGGGCAGATAATAGATCCCAGTGACTAGGATTCGTAACAAACATGTCTAGCCATTTGTGGTAGCATTCAGGCATGAGTTCTTTGAGAGTTTTTTCAGTGGGTTGAGAACAAGAGAGCCCTTATCTCCTCCATGGTTTTCCCTTTTAGGTCCTCCATGGTGAGTTCCTTTTCCTCCATGGTGCCCTCTTTCCACATGGTGGTGCCTTCTGTGTGGTGTGTGCTTGGTGCCCTTTCTTTGAGCACGTGTTTTTGTGATCCCCTTTCCAGCTGCACTCTTGGCATTTGGGCTTGGGGGACCAGCAATCTTTTGCCATGTGTCCATCTTTTTCACAGGTGTAGCACTTTTCTTTCCCAGTTTTCTTGTCACCCTAGGTGGCGGCATTGGCCCTTTGCTTGCTCCACAGCTTTTCATCTTGCCCAAAGCATTTCTGACCAGATGTGATTTTGTATGCCTCCAGGTTGCATCCAATCTCCTGGAGGTTCTTTATCATCATATTGTAGTTCTGGCCCCTCTTTCTGAGCTGGAACATTTCCTTTTTTGATCTCATGAGAGAAATTTGTCTCCAACAAGTAAGCAGTATGTCCATCTTCACACTAGACTTGTCAAGCTAGAGTGTGGAATTTTGCCAAGAACATGTAGATGTCTTGGCCTCCTTGTTTATAGTTGGACAGCTGCGAGCATGCCCAATCTTTCTGCAGGACCAGGTGAAACAAGCCCTGAATCTCTGCACATAACATGTTCCAGTCCATCAGGGACAAAACACCTTGGGAGAGCTTGTTTAGCTCCATTTTTGCATAATAGCTCACCTTTATCCCCTTTAGGCAGAAGAACACTGCAAACACCCGGTTAGGACCATGAGATAATAGGGATCCACTTATTGTCAGATTCTTTGTGGTGAAGTGCCTAGGATTCACTTCAATCCAGGCCTTCATCCTCATTCACCATTCTTTGAATTTTGCTTTGAATCTGTTGTAAAACTCTGGATCTGTGAAGATCTCAATCTTGGCGCTGCTGGCAACATCCAGAATGAAGCTGCTAGAGCCTCCAGTGTTTACTTGGCCAGTCATTTGCAAGCCAAATCAAGTTTGGAGACCCAGTATCTTCCTGACTCTTTGATCTACTAGCTGGGTACAATTGCTGGTTTCTTCCAGCTTTTCTCTTAGTTTTTCTGCAACCTCTATGGCTGCATCTTTGGCTTGTTGGAACTCATTTACACATTGTTCCAGCTGGGCAATGGTGGACACAACTATGTTCCAGTCATAGTTGCCTTCCTGTTAAATCTGGTTTCACAGAGGTCTGGGTACTTATCTCTGGAATGCTAGAGATGTGTTGGGGCAAGGACTTCAGCTTCACCTTATGTGGTACACCCTTATCCGAGTCCAGAGTCCTCAATTTATGAGGGGGTCAGAGTGAGGGGTCAGATGGTTAGAGGTGAGTCATCAAGACTCAGGTGTGAGAACACTGATGAGAGATCAATGGCAGAAGGAGGGGAGTGTGGAGACTAAGATGATATTCAAACTGAGGTACAGAGACATAGGACAGGAGTTTATATACAGAGGAAAGAAGTCCAAATAGAGTAAGGTAAGATTTGGAGGAACAGATGTTCTGAGATTCCAATGCAGTGCTAGTTAGTTGCATAGCCAGAGCTGTGCTCCTTATCCTAAGCACTGCATGTAAGAATAGAGTCTAACTAAGAGTGGAGGAACAGGAATGTGTCATAAAGGTAATATACAATAGATCAGAGAGAATAAAGAGAGAGAGATAATACCAGAGATCTGGAGGTATATTACTGGAGACAATACAATCTGAGGACTGGAGTTGACTTGGTGATTTTCTGGGATATAACAGTATCCCCCTTTTAGGCCTGAACCCCTGAAGGCCATGGGAGATCACATGTCAAGATGTGTGATGTGTGAAATGTGAAAATGTGATGGGAGGAAATGGTCAGAGTAAAGAAGGTCAGGGTGGAGAAGGTCTGAGCGGTAGGGTTAGAGTCCGGAATACTTTAGCATATAAGCCATAGGATCCCATGTGGCTTTTCTTTCAACCACTACCATGTCCTACCTGGCAACCACCATGATTACCCTCAATACCAACCTCAGCAAATGGTCAAATGCACAGCGTGAAGAGCACGACAGTGACGACAAGATGCTCAGCAAGGTCAAATACTCAGAGCAACACCGGAGGATGTGTGAGAAGAAATGACAAGAGGCAGAGGAGAAAGAGAAGCACAAAACTGAGAAGCGAGCGCAGTATGAGGCAGAGGAGGCCGAGTGCAAGAGGTGCAAAGAGGAGAAGGCAAGGTGCTGGGCAGAGGAGATTACTGCAGAACAATGCGTGAAGAAGATGTCAGAGGTGGTAGATGACAACAATGATGTGAGTACACTGGAGATCATTTGGACTGGGCTAACAAGTAGACAGGAGGAGCCAGAGCTGACACTCAGACCAAAGGCAAGGCAAGGGCATTCCAGCTGGAGGACATGGTCCAACATGTGCCAGATGCCTGCCTCCGCTGCAGGCGCATCAACATTGAATATGTCCTGGCAGCAGAGAAGAAGGCAACATTGTGTGCAACCTGCATTGTGATCAAAATGTGATGCGCATGGCCAGGGAGTTTGGTTGGGGATGACAATGAGGTCGAGGTGGTCAAGGGACCAGTGTTACGCTCAGGCGTAGACCCGAGTGACGAGGGACGAGGGGACGTTAACGTCGCTATTCAGCTGACGTGGTAAGGGTTGATAGACGGGCGATTCGCTATCCTCAGCCTCAACGGTATGTTATGAGCTGTTGACCTGGTCAACGTATGTTGTGACGCAGGGACGAAGGAGTCGCTATGGGGAAGCGACAACGAGGGGGGACGAGGGGAACACCTACTTGGTAGCAAGGCGAGGACAAGGGGGCCCGAGAGGAATCGATGATCAAGGTAGATTCGGGTAGGTCTAACTTGGGGAATACATCGAGGGTATCGAGAGGTTTATATAGGCGAGTCAAGAGAGAATAAAGCGGAGCGTAAAAGAGATGACTCGACTATAGAATGTGATGGAATCGCGAAGAAGGGAGGTGAGTCAGAGATAACGGTATCAGTACAACTGCGGATACTGTGGATGAGTCACGCTAAATAGGTAAGTGAAGATAAGAGAAAAGGAGGAATAATAAAGTGGCTCAAGCGGGACTCGAACAGCGAGAGCAGTGTCTGTGGGGAAACTAGTGTAAGAGTAAAGGGAAAAGAGTAGGGGTATGCACGAATCGTAACAACCAGTGCTGAAGAAGCACAAAAACAATGCCGAGGCACCAAGGCCAAAGAAGAAGGCCTGGGGAAATGGGCCAGAAGCAGGACCGTTGAGGCAGTCCAGGGGAATGGAGAGAGTCAAGGAGTTGGCAGAGGTGGTCTGGGTGCTTGCCAAGGCAGTGAAGGAGATGGCGATGTCTCAATGCCAATACTCCAGGAGGACAGTGGAGCAGAATGCTCTGCTGAAGGAGATGTCAGAGACAATGGAGATGATGGCAAATCAACAGCAAAAGTTGATCACCATGCAATGGAAGAAGTGTGATCAAGAGGTGGAAGAGTGAGATAAAGAAGAGAATGAGGAGAAGTGTCTGGTGGCTGATGAGCTGGCGGAGGAAGCTGCAGAGGCAGCAGAGGAGGAAGAAACTGGCTAATAAAAGCCAGAGATTTATACTGTAATTTTTCTTTTTCTTTTTCTTGTATTTTTTTTCTTTTGTCTTTTTTTTTTTTCTTCTGTGTAATAAAAGGAAATGAATCAGAGGAAATTGGAGAGGAGTTAAGAAAACAGAGATAGAAGAAAACATAGGTATATATAAAAGTGAAACTAAAGAAACAGAAGAGACTAGTAAGTAAAGAGAATCAGATCAGAAGGTGTGAGGTTCAGACTTATCTGGATACCAGAGATGGAAGTTGGCAACAAGTTTGGATACTTGATCTAATTCTGTTGCTAGCAACCAGGAGGTTTCTTCGTCAGTACCTTCATATCTGGACCATCAAACTAGGTAGAGGATTTTGCAATGTTTTTTCACCACCAGTCCACTTTTGAGTTAAGGATCTCAGAGATCTCGAACTCAGGTTTGCCATCAACGTGGAGGAGGTTGTATGCAGTTGGGGATGGTATTCGGGACCACAGGTTCTAACTGGGAGATGTGGAAGACTGGGTGAACAGACTTCATTGAGTCAGGGAGTTGGAGCATGAAGGAAAGGGAGCTAGCTTGAGTAATAACAGGATACAGACCTAAATTCTTCTCAGAAAGCATTTTAGATGGGCAAGTTGAATTAAAGTATTTAGCTTTGACAAAAATCTGGTCTCTGACTTTGAAGTCCAGAGCAGGAGTTCACTTGACATTGGCCAGTCCTTGATATTGCTTTTGAGCTGCAGCTATGTATTTCCTCATGAAGGAATTGGTGGAGGGAATCAAGATCTATCAAGTATTCTCTGGCTCTAGCGGAGGTGACATCGTGCTCAGAATGGACAGCAATGTTTGGGTGATAACTCTTATTAGCAAAGAAGGGAGAGACACTGGTGATAGCATTCAGAGCGTTATTGTAGGAGAACTCTATGAGGGGCAGGAGTTCAGACCAGTTGTCCTGTTGGTAGTTACAATAGATCTGAAGGTATTGCTCCAGAGTCTGATTCATTCGCTCTGTTTGTCCATCACCTTTGGGGTGATAACTGGATGTGAAATGGAGCTTGATGTCCAATGCTTTGCCTAGAGAATGGAATAAGTGTGATATGAATTCAGAGCCTCTGTTGGAGGTGATATGGAAGGGGATGCCATGCTTGGAGAACACGTGGAGGAGGAATAATTTAGCCAACTCTGAAGATGTCACCTTGTCATCAGTTGGAATAAAAATGCACTGTTTGAAGAGATGGTCCATGACAATGTGGATGACTATATGACCAGAGGAGGCTGGGAGTTGCTCGATGAAATCCATGGAGATGAAGTTCCATGGTTTCTCAGGGATAGGAAGTTGTTTAAGTAGCCCATAAGGCTTGTATCTCGGAACTTTCACATGGAAGCAGGCTGTGCAGGAGAAGACATATTCTTTAACAAATGTCCAGATTTCTGGCCAGGTGTATTCACGGTGAATTAGTTCAAAGGTGTGATTTTGACCGAAGTGGCCAGAGATGGGGTGGTCATACTTGAACCAGAGGACTCAGAGAGGTCTGGCACATACATGTGGCCATCAAGACGAAGATAGCCATTGGAGTCTACAGTCCAGCACGTGTCAGTAGTAGAGTTAGAAGGGGACATATGGAGTGCAGCAAGGGAGTCAGAAGGAAGACCAAAGAGGATGTCACTGTGGAGCTTTTCAAGGTCAAAGAGTGTGCTAGCCTGGAGGACTGGGTAAGCTAGGTAAGTGGCTTGTAGGGATGCAGCAAGTTGCTCTTGAGTGAATACTGGTCAGAAGTTATGGGGATTGACATGAGTGTAGTCCTTATCCCCCTCTTTGGGATAGATATCCCAGTGTCTAGTGAGGATGCCAGGTTTCTTGCTGAGGCAGCCAGGCCAAAAATGGACCACCATATTGAATTGGGAAAGATACTCCGACCAGCAGGCTTGCTACTTGGTCAGGAGCTTTGTGATGGAAAGTATTCCAGGTTTTTATGGTCAGTGACCACATTAACTGGAGTACTGAAGCCTTCAAGATAGTGTTGCCAGAAGCAAAACACTTCATGGATAGCCAGTAACTTCTTGTCATGGGTATCGTAGTTGAGCTCCAGAGAAGCCATTGTGAGAGAGTAGTAGACCACTGGCTGGATTTTGTCATCTGGACATTTTATGGAGAGAATGCTGGCGATAGCATAGTTGGAGGTGTTGATCTCGACGATAATAGAAGCATCAGGAAGTGGGTGAGGACAGGAGCAGAGGTGATAGTGTTCTTGAGCGCTTGAAAAGCGGAGCGACAGGCATCTGAAAACTGCCAGGAAATACCTTTTTGTGTAAGGTGGGTAAGAGGAACAACAATGTTGGAGTAGTTATGAATGAAATGTTGGTAGAAGTTAGCAAAGCTCAAAAATGACTGGACATCCTTGACCTTCTGGGGTTCAGGCCAATTGAGGATGGACTGGACCTTGTCTGGAGACACAGTAAGGCTGGAGGGAAATATCCAGTAACCAAGATACTTGGTGGAGTCCATATAGAACTTACATTTTTCAGGTTTGGTGTACAGGCCATGCTTCCAGAGGTGTCGGAGGACCTCCTTGACATGCTCCTTGTGAGAGGCCATGTCTTCGGAGAAGATGAGGATATCGTTAAAGTAGACTATCACACTAACGTTGAGTAGATCAGTGAAAATAGTGTTGACAAACTGCTGGAATACTGCCAGGGCATTCATGAGACCAAATGGCACAACAAGCCATTCATAGGATCCATACCACATTTGGAAGGCAGTCTTCCATTCATCTCCTGCAGCGACGTGGATCAGATGGTATGCTGTAGAGCTCAATACAGCTCTACATGTATATGAACCTATTTTTATTCAGAGTACATCTCCTATACCTTCCTTAGCTTACACCATCCATTTGCAGCACAGCTGAACTGGATCGACAACATTTGAATGCTCACCAGTGGCTGAGAATGGTCTCCGAGTGATCAGTTTGGACTGAAGTGGTCTCAGGATGCTCGGTCACATTGTCTTTGACTTCAGTCAAAGGTTTGGCTTACTCAGATGTTGTCATACACTCAGAAAAGATCCCTTGTGTGCAGTTGACAATACTTATCCTTGGTGCCCTGCCTACTGATGCAGTTCATCACTGCTTACTCCCTATTTGGACTTGTACATATGGCTTATGAGAATGGCATCGGAAGCAGTCATCCAGCATCTGTTTATGGACAAACCTTACCTATTTTGCACCTATTACTACATAGACCCTAGTTCCTAAGTCAGATACCTACACAGTCTCGGGCATACCCAGACTATAAGTCCTGTAGCCCTGGAAATGATAGGGCAGCTTCTGTTTGGCTCACTTTCAATCAAATCAACCATGGACTACTTTCACTCATCAATGCTGCCCCACACTTTCAACTTCACCGACTGTCTTACTGAATTTCCCTTCCAACTACTCCATCTCACACTTTCCATCTGGCTGATATCATCTCGGTTCTGACTCTCATGCCCAGCCCTGACTTGCATAACTGGCTAGTGCTGGTCTGCCTCCCTTGTTCCCTCACCAGCCTTGGTTGATTGGTCAGTCTTCACCTTCGGTCGACTTGGACCACCTTTGGCACAGTTTCCTTGAGCTTGGTTTTCACTCGTCTGGCCCCCGGCTTCACTCTTGCTCCCTGGTTTTCACAGAGTCCCTCTTTGGGGCAAGCCTATCACTCTCTTTATCCCTTTTCTTGGCTGGAGCAATCAGGGAGTACCACCCCCTTTGCTCTCTCTGCCAGGTTTTAGTCTAATCAACACATGCCAGAGATCAATCTTGAAATAGATCTTTGCACAGCCTGGAGCATCGAGGAGGTCAGAGATGCAAGAAAGGGGGTAGTGGTCCTTTTTTATAATCTTGTTCAGTCCTCTGAAGTTGACGCAAAGATGGAGTGAATCATCCTTCTTGTGGACAAAGAGGACTGGAGCTGCATGGGCCAAAGAGGAAAGTCAGATGAATCCAATGAAGAGGTGTTCATCTGAGAAAGCACAGAGGGACTCAAGCTCGGATGGAGAAAGGGAGTAGGTGGTGCCGAGGGAAGGTAAGGTACCTTCTTCTAAATTGATCTTAAGATCGTGTTCACAATGAGGGGGAAGTGTGTCAGCCCTTCATTTGCTGAACATGTTGGAGAAGTCATGGTACTCTGAAGAGGTCGATCTTTTCAGGAGGTTGGGTAGCTGTGGCTTGGAGGTCACCTTCTCAGGAGTGAATTTGCATACTGAATTGAACTGAGCCTTGAAGGTGGCATGCCAATGCCAATGCCGGAGCATTGATAAGTGTGATGGGAGGAGCTTTTCGCTTGGAGAAATGCAGTGTATTGGTAGAGAGAACAATCAGAGGCAAAGATGCCTCAGGTACTGGGGGTGAGCTCGGAGGTACCGGACTGGACTGCTGAGTAGGGCAGAACAATATACTGCTTGAGACCCAGTCAATCAACGGATTGTAGTGGATGAGCCAGTTGTGTCCAAGGACTAAGGAGCAGGAGCCATCTAGCGGGGTGACATAGAATATTGTCAGGGTGATATCACCAGTTGGAAAGAGTATGGAGAGATTGAGAGCTTGGGTTATGGTGGAATTTGATGTGCCATCGAAGAGTCAGAGAAGGAGTGGGGGTACCATATAGGTGGACAGTTTATGCTTATTCACAAAAGAAGTACAGTATCTATGAAACAATTGGAGGATTCTGAATCTACAAGTGCAGGAAAAGGAGTGATATCATAAGCAACTAATGAAACAGAGGGTATGAGTGACTGAGGGTCTGAGTGAGTGGACATGTTGAGATGGATCTCCTTGGGTACACATTCGGTGTCAACACAACCATCTGGCTGTGCAGAGCATTGAAGGTTGTGCTCAATTTTTTCACCTTGGAAGAGGCCTCCAGGTTGGCTTCCGGAGTTGGCTTGGCAGCTTGTGCTTTGGATGTCTGGGAGGTAGACCAGGGGCAATCCTTCGTGACATGTCCACCTTGCCCACAGAACATGCATAGCTTGTTGTTGAAGTGACGCTTACATTTGGCAGCGGTTAGCTTACTGTCTTTGCTGAGCTTTGAAGAGAGGTTGGGTTTCGGGGGAGAAGTGGTGACACTAGCGGTGCCGGAGGAATTTGATGTGGGGGAAGTGGTGGTGGCCTTGCCTTTGAAGTTGTTGTTGTTCTGACTGCCGGACTTGTTGTTGGAGGATGGTTTGTTGTCAGAGGCAAGTTTCTGATTGCCAGAATTCTTCTGTTGATAAGAGGTCTTTCACTTCTGCTCCCAGTACAATGTGTCAATGGATTGCACAAGGTGTTGGAGAGTGGCGAGTGTGGGTGATTTGCCGACATGGGATATCTTGTCTTTGATCCAGTCCAGGAGGCCATCATAGAAATGGTGCCGGAGGGCACCTTCTCTATAGCCTTGGACCTGTGAAGCAATCTGGTTAAACTCAATGACATACTTGTTGATGCATTGGGTATCTTTCATGTTGAGGTTGTCGAGCTGGTGCTTGGCATCTCCGAAAGGGTCATGGGGACAGAAGTTGTCATTTAGCTCTACTACAAAATTCCTATAGCTATCCATTCCGATAGGACGGAAAGCTGGATTTCTGATATTGAGGAGGTCAGGTTCAAACCATTCCAGCACCATTCCCTTGAGAAACAACTGTGCAAAAGTAACCTTGACACAGTCATTCTGGAAAGTCCTAGGCTGGTCCTGGAAATTGAGTTCACATTGGACGAGGAAGGTCCAGAGCTTGCAAGGCTCTATTCCATCAAATTGGTCCAGCTTGTGAACCTTGATGCATTGGCCACCGGAGTCATTGGGACAGTGATTGGCACAAGACAGCCTTCAGATAGCATCAGCCAAATCAGCCAATACTTCCTTGGGGTTGGCACCATTGTTGTTGGTGCTGATGTCATTGCCATCATCGCTTTCTTCAGGGTTGTCTTCTGGGTCATCGCCAGGACCTGGGAGGCCTCCAGAAATGTTCGGCTCTTTGTCATCTGAGTTCTGATCTGTGGAATCATTGCTAGGACCATCATCATGGTCCGGAGATGGGCATGGAGGTGGTGGAGTATAATAACTGCTGGGGAAAGCTTCCTCGGTGGCTTTGTTACTCTTGGAGAGCTCTTTGATGTGTGTGCTTAACAGTGGTTGGCATGCACAAGAGGCAGAGGAGAGAGGTCGATGAGCAGAGAAGCATTGGAATTGTCCGATGGGTTTGAGGATACAATGAGAGCTGGCGAGGGATGAATAGGGGTTTGGCTGAGCAGCCAGCTCTTATTCTTGGGTTCTCCGAGAATGAGTGTGGGTGTACATGATGTGGGTAGCCATTTGCAATTACCAAAGGATGGTCTAGGATGGGATGTAATAGGAAGGGACTTTGTCATATCCCAGATTTTCACCAAGTCCCCTCTGGTCCTCCAGTCATATCTCCTCTAATGATATACCTCTGAAACTCTGCTATCATCTCTCTCTCTCTATTCTCTCCAATCTATTGTACATTACCTTTACAATATATTCCTGTTCCTCCACTCTTAGTTAGACTCCATTCTGACATGCAGTGCTTAGGGTAAGGAGCACAGCTCTGGCTGTGCGACTAACTGGCACTGCACCGGAACCTTGGAACATCCATTCCTCTGAATCTTACTTTACTCTATTCGGACTTCTTTCCTCTGTATATAAACTCCTGTATTATATCTCTGTACCTCAGTTCAAATATCACATTAGTCTCCACACCCTCTGTCTCTGCCATTGATCTCTCATCAGCATTCTTGCACCTGAGTCTTGACGACTCACCTCCAACCCTCCAACCCTCCAACCTCTCACTTTGTCCCTCTCGTAAATTAAGGACTCCAGACTCGGATAAGGGCACACCACATAAGGTGAAGCCAAAGTCCTTGCCCCAGTATACCTCCGGCGCTCCAGAGATAAGTACCCAGACCTCTGTGGAATTGGGCTTAATAGTATATTCGAACTCAGGCTTGTTATGAGTCCCTTCATACTACATCCCATCCTACACAATCCTACAACAATCACAAATGGCTACCCACATTATGTACACCCACGCTTGTTCTCAGAGAACCAGAGAACAAGAGCCACCTGCTCAGCCAAACCCCTATTCATCCCTCACCACCTCTTGTCATATCCCCGAATCCATCAGGCAATTCTGAAGCTTCTCCACTCATCAACCTCTCTCCTCCGCCTCTCGTGCATGCCAACTGCAGTTGAGCGCATGCATCGAAGAGCTCTCTGAGAGCGATGAAGCTACTGAAAGAGCTTTCCCTGGCAGTTACCATATGCCACCACCTCCACACCCATCTCCAGACCACAATGATGGTCCTAGTGATGACTTCACAGATCCCAACTCAGACGATGAAAAGCCCGACATCCCCAGAGGCCTCCCAGGTCCTGGCGATGACCTAGACGATGACCCTGGAGATAGCAACGACAGTAATAACATCAGCACTAACAATGATGGCATCAACCCCAAGAAAGTATTGGCTGATCTGGCTGATGCTATCTGAGGCCTGTCTCATGCAAATTGCTGCCCCAATGACTTCAGTGGTCAATGCACAAAGGTTCACAAGCCAGACCAATTCGATGGAACAGAGCCTCACAAGCTCTGGACCTTCCTCATCCAGTGCGAACTCAATTTCCAGGACTGGCCTAGGGCTTTCCGGAACGACCGCGCCAAGGTCACTTTTGTGCAGTCGTTCCACAAGAGAATGGCTCTGGAATGATTCAAGCTGGACCTCCTTGACATTGGAAACCCCGCTTTCCGTCTCACATAGATGGATAGCTACCAGGATTTTGTGGTCAAGTTGAATGACAACTTTGGTCCCCATGACCCAGTCGGAGATGCCGAGCCTCAGCTCAATAACCTCAACATGAAAGAAACTCAATGCATCAACAAGTATGTCATTGAGTTCAACCGGATCGCTTCGCAGGTCTGAGGTTATGGAGAAGGTGCACTCTGGCACCATTTCTATAATGGCCTTCCGGACCAGATCAAAGATAAAATCTCCTGCATTGGCAAGCTGCCAATGCTTGCCACTCTCTGGCACCTTGCACAGTCTATTGATGCACATTACTGGGAGCATAAGTCTGAGATCTCACGCCAGCAGAAGAACTCCAGTTCTCAAAAACCCACCTCTGACAACAAGTCTGGCGGCCAGAAGAATAATAACTTCAAAGGCAAGGCCGTCACCACTTCCTCTGCATCCAATTCCTCCAGCACTGCTAGTGCCTCTACATCTCCCCCAAAACCCGACCTCTCCTCAAAGCTCGGTAAAGACAGTAAGTTAACCGCTGCTGAACAAAAACACCACTTTGACAATAAGCTCTGCATGTTCTGCAGGCAAGGTGAACATGTTGCGAAGGACTGCCCCTGGTCTACCTCCTGGGCATCAAAAGCACATGCTGCTAAGCCAACTCCGGAAGCCAACTTGGAGGCCTCTTCCGAGGCGAAAAAATAGAGCACAACCTTCAATGCTCTGCATAGCTGGATGGTTGCATTGACACCATATGTGCACCCAAGGAGATCCATCTCAATGCATCTGCTCTCTCTGATCCTCGATCACTTATGCCCTTAGTATCTTTAGTCACCTATGACATCACTCCTTTCTCCACACTTGTAGATTCTGGATCATCTGATTGTTTTATAGATACTTCTTTTGTGAATAAGCATAAACTATCCACCTATACGGTCCCCATGCTCCTTCTCTGACTCTTCAATGGCATGTCGAATTCCACCATCATCCAAGCTCTCAACTTCTCCATTCTATTTCCGACCAGTGATATTACCCCAACAACATTCTATGTTACTCCGCTAGATAGCTCCTGTTCCTTAGTCCTTGGACACAACTGGCTCACCCGCTACAATCCATTGATTGACTGGGTCTTGAGCAGTATCTCTTTCCACCCTACTCAGCAGTCCAGTCCAGCCACTCTGAGCTCACCCCTGATGTCTGAGTCTCCTTTGTCTCTGGTTGTTCCCTTCACTGATACACCACACTTCTTCAAGTGAAAGGCTCCCCCCATTGCGCTTATCAACACTCCAGTGTTTGCTTTGGCATGCCACCTTCAAGGCTCAGTACAATTCAGTATGCAAATCCGCCCCTGAGAAGGTGACCTCCGAGCCGCAGCTACCCAACCTCCTGAAAAGATTGACCTCTCTGGAGTTCCTCTGGAGTACCACGACTTCTCTGATGTGTTCAGCAAGTGAAGGGCTGACATACTCCCCCCTCATCATGAACACGATCTTAAGATCAATTTAGAAGAAGGTACCTCACCTCCCCTCAGCACCACCTACTCCCTTTCTCCCTCCGAGCTTGAGTCCCTCCGTGCCTTCCTAGACAAACACCTTTCCATAGGATTCATCCGACCCTCTTCTTCTGCTCATGCAGCTCAAGTCCTCTTTGTCTGCAAGAAGGATGGTTCACTCTGCCTTTGCATCAACTTCAGAGGACTGAACAAAATCACGAAAAAGGACCGCTATCCCCTTCCTCGATGCTCCTAGCCACACAAAAATCTATTCCAAGATTGATCTCTGGCACGCGTACCATCTGGTCCGCGTCACCGCAGGAGATGAATGGAAGACTGCCTTCTGAATGTGGTATGGATCCTATGAATGGCTTGTCATGCCATTCGGTCTCACGAACACCCCAGCAGCGTTCCAGCAGTTTGTCAACACTATTTTTGCTGATCTACTTGACGTTAGCATCATTGTCTACCTCAACGATATCCTCATCTTCTCTGAAGACATGGCCTCCCACAAGGAGCATGTTAAGGAAGTTCTCCGACACCTCTGGAAGCATGGCCTTTATGCCAAATCTGAAAAATGTAAGTTTCATATGGACTCCACTGAGTACCTCAGTTACTGGATGTCCCCCTCTGACCTTACTATGTCTCCAGACAAGATCCAGTCTATCCTCGACTGGGCCGAACCCTGGAAGGTCAAGGATGTCCAGTCATTTTTGAGCTTTGCCAACTTCTACTGGCATTTCATTCACAACTACTCCAACATTGTCATTCCTCTCACCTGCCTCACACGCAAGGGTATTCCCTGGCAGTTTTCAGATGCCTGTCACTCCACCTTCCAAGTGCTCAAGAACACTTTCACCTCCACTCTGGTCCTCACCCACTGGGCTCCTGACTCCCCCATCATTGTTGAGACCGATGCCTCCGACTACACTATTGCCAGCATTCTTTCCATAAAATGCCCAGACAATGAAATTTGGCTGGTGGCCTACTACTCTTGTACAATGACTTCCCCAGAGCTCAACTATGACACCCATGACAAGGAATTACTAGCTATCCACAAAGCATTTCGCTCCTGGCAACATTATCTCGAAGGCTCCAGTACTCTGGTTGATGTGGTCACTGACCACAAAAACCTGGAATACTTTTCCACCACCAAGCTCCTGATGAGGCGACAAGCCCACTCATCAGAGTATCTTTCTCAGTTCAATATGGTGGTCTGGTTTCGACCTGGCCGCCTCGGCAAGAAACCTGACACACTCACTAGACACTGGGATGTCTACCCCAAAGAGGGGGATAAGGACTACACTCGCGTCAATCCACACAATTTCCGACCAGTATTCACTCAAGAGCAACTTGCTGCATCCCTACGAGCCACCTACCTCACATACCCAGTCCTCCAGGCAAGCACGCTCTTCAACCTCAAGAAACTCCACAGTGACATCCTTTCCGGTCTTCCTTCCGACTCCCTCGCCATACTCCACATGTCCTCTTCCGACTCTACCACCAACTCTTGCTGGACTGTAGACTCCGATGGCTACCTTCGTCTCGATGGCCACATGTACATGCTGGATGTTGATGACCTTCACCTCTGAGTCCTCTGGTTCAAACATATGTTGGCCAGAAATTCCAGTGAAAGGAAGTTGGACATGAATTCAGATGCAGCTGCATGTCCAGAGGCCAGGGAAAGATGTTGTTCTCCAGCAAAGAGAGAAACCAAATCAACAAAAACTATGCATGATCAATGACTTTATTTAGGCAGGCAAAGAATGCATGGATATTTTGTGGCTGGATCACAAAACTAATTTTGAGGTATGCATCTTGTAAAGCTTGCAGGAGCACTTCTGACACCAACATATGCATGACTAAAAGCAGCCAAGTGATTTTTTGCTATGGATATATCCACTGTAACTCAAAAAATGTATCTAATAAATAATTAGAATAGATATACTAAGCAAGGACAATTAGACAATGTGTCTCTTCATATAACAGTATTTCAAGGCAGTTTATCTTCAAATTAAAGAAGAAACAAATCCAACTTTTCTCAACACAATGACTCCTTTGTGGCTTTAATATTATCATATTTCTAAAACATGAAGAGATGGATATAAATTCAAAGTTTATTACTGGTTCTTGACAATATTTGTCATACTAGCAAATTAGCAAGTCCAATGTTATAACCTTGTTATTTAGTGAAAATCCATCATTTATAAATATTTAAGAAGATATGTACAGTATTATATTAGTTATGCTCTGGCTGACCAATAACTTATCCTTTCAAAAAATATAAATATTATCTAATTTATATTGTCATCAAATATTAACAAGAACTTTCCATTATGATAAACTATCAATTTATATTTATGTCAATTTTAACTTCTGATAGACATTACATCTATGCTTATAATAATATCTAGAAAATATTTTCTCTACTACAATATCTTGCACCTTATCAAATTTATACTTGTATTTGACTTGAGGCAAGATAATAAGTGGAGACATAGGCAGCAATCTCTAAATACTCTATCAGAATTTATAAATTTAAGATCTTTTAACCATTGATGTAATCTATTCACTACATCAACAGTGTAAATAAAGTGAAAGCTGTGTTTGTGAACCTTTTTCCCATTATTTTTCAGGGGGGCCTTATCAGAGGCCAGAATAACTACTGTATGAAGTTGAGCTATCCACTGAAAGAAATAGGTGTAAAAATTAGTGAGAGTATATTAAGTCAAGATAGAAATGGCTTACTGGATTGCACATTAAAATGGAGTCTAACTAATAAGAGAGGAGCAGGAATGTATCATAATGGTAATATACAACAGACAGGAGGAAATGGAGAGACTGATAATACCAGAGGACAAGACATATATCATCAGAGGTGATATGACTAGAGGACTGGAGGAGACCTGGTGAAATTCTGTAATATGACACTTACTCAGATATCATTCAGTTGATCTATTCAAGTCCCTTAACATGGTGAATCCCCAACCTCTGCATGCTGCTGCAAAATCATGAAATCATAGCATTGGTGCCATTGAGACAATTAATGATGTTGCTGCAGTGTTGGTGTTGTGCATTCTCACAAGGGTGCTATTGCCAAAAAATGAAGAGATTATGTTGGGGATGGTAGTATATGCTCTGCCATACAGTGGCTGAAGCCACCTGAGATTAGATCTGACTCAGACTCCAGGATGACAAAAGTATTTGCTGGAAAGCCCAGAAAGACCAAATGTGAGAGGAAGTTATTTGCCTATCTCTGAATAGTGGTTGCAGAACCATGACCACCAGTGAGGAGATAAAGATAGTCAAGGAAAAGCTGCCCAAAAAGAACAAATGCTCAGCCTTGTTAGTTGTGAAATCAAAGGAGGCATGTATATTTTGAGGCTATTTCACAAAGCTTACTTTAAGGTATCTGGCTAGGAGAATTTGAAGGGACATTTCTGAAACAGCCATATGGATGGTGACAAATGACCAAGTAACCTTGATATGGATGTGACTATGGTATTACAAAAAGTGCATCTGAGAAAGCATCAATATGGACTGATTAGAGCAATTATCCAGCAGTGAAGATACCTACCTCTTTATATGGTGGCCTTTCTTGGTTGCTGTTAAAACCATATGAAGGAACTCCAGATCTACTCCAAGTATCTCTGGAGTTTTCATGGACTTGGTAAACAGGACTTGAAGGACTTGGCTTCAGTGACTTGGAGTGGAGCGCTGTGCCCTTGCTGATCATTTGGGGTGTCCTTTAACTTTGGAGGAGGCAGAACATGATAAAGAGTGGACCAAAGAACAGAGGGGTGTTTTAGTCAATAACTAGCTAAAGTACAAGATACAGATGTCAGGAGTTTATATACAGTATGGAGATTGGAGGCTATAAATGGTAAGGAGAGAAACCAAGGGCTGGAGAAAGCTATGTATGGAGAAGTAACATAACTGGAGCTGTGTGAACATAGAATCAGAGTAATCTATGAAGCAAGACTAATACATAAAGAGAACAAGGATGTAACATAATGA
Organism: Austroboletus novae-zelandiae; assembly: GCA_038090275.1. Taxonomy (NCBI): domain Eukaryota; kingdom Fungi; phylum Basidiomycota; class Agaricomycetes; order Boletales; family Boletaceae; genus Austroboletus; species Austroboletus novae-zelandiae. Next base: position 27,392 of record JBBPML010000153.1, on the reverse strand, counting down.
AAAGTACAAAGGATTGGAGCAGAGTTAAGAAGCAGAGGTTCAGAGGACAGGAAATGAGAATCAGGGGGTCAGAGTTAGAGGTCAGGGGGTCAGAGTTAAGGATAGAAAGTCAGAGATGAGAGTCAGAGGATCGGAGATAAGGATTAGGGTATGGGATATGACAGTTGCTTTCCATGCACAAGCAGTGTGGGCAGTGAGTGGAGGCAGGGCTAGTGGTGAATTTCTCAAAGGACATGCAATCTTCAGAATCAGATCTGTAGTTAATGCAGAATTTCACACTGCACTGAAGGAGCATGCAGACAAGGAAGTTGTCTGCTTGCCAGCTGCAGAATTTGTGATAATTGTAGAGCAGGGTGAGGAAGTGTAAAGTACCTGAAAGAAGATGAACTCTGCATACAATACAGTGAAGATGGGAGGATGGATATACAGATGGGTGGCACACCATTGACGGCAACTGGATCCTGGGTAAAAGAATGTTGTAGCACCTGAGGAGGCCTTGCTTTGCTGAGGCCATGTCTTTTTACCACAGCCCAAATGTTCTTGGGGTTAAACCAGGGAGGTATTTTTGAATGGGTGAGAATGTTGGATGGAAGGAACATGAACAATGATGGAGATGTCAGTTGTATTTGTTTTTATATGTGGTCATGGAATCAATTACTACCACCACTGTTTCCCAATAAAAGAGAACAGACTGCCTGCTGCATAATGAGTAAAGGAATATCTTATCTTACCCTGCTGTATTTTCACATTACTGTACATATGTAATGAATGCCAACAGGACAAGGACTGTTGATTCTGAAGGAAATTGAATGACTAGATTGAGTTTTTTGAGAACCAGATGACCTTCCATCCTTGCATCAAAGTTTTCAAGTGCAGTTGCAGCACATATACTGAATGACAAGTTTGCTGAGTTGCAATAGGGCTGATAGATGGCTGTCAGGCCCAGGTTGAATACTGCTGCAGGAAACATGGACTTCTTAAAAGGCCTCCACAGCTTCAGTTATTTCTCATACAGCTTATGCAAGTTGATGGCAAAGTATTTATAAATATGAGGATAGTGGCTTCGAAAAGTCTCTGTGTTCAGGCAATGTCAATTGGACAGGATATGGCAGCAAATAAAGGACACATGATTCTGGTAACCTGCTAGCCTCTCCATGTCTGGATGTTCTATCTTTTCTTCAGCCATCAAAATGTAGAGGTCTGGTGTCATAGTTTGCTTAGGAAGCTGAGGAATTCTGTTAGATTGGACAGTTGTTTCATGCTATGCTAATGTCACACCTGCTGACCCATACTGTAAGAGATACCAGTGAGAATAGACTGAAATTCTCCTCTGGTGTTTTTCTTTTTAGGAGGCAATACACAATTCAGTTCATTGACTGATGAAAGCACCCATTGTGTTTTTCAAACAATACCTTGGCCCATAGAAGAATGTATTTCGTGCATGCCCCACAAGAACAACTACCACATACCCAGCCTAATCCATTAAAACATGAGGGTTTCTATTTAAAACAGAAGCTGCTCTCATTTGTCTGAATATAACACCAAGGAAAGGGCTTACTTTCCATCCCACTCTATCAATCAAAACCCCCTCTGTTTAGAAGCCCCTGAACTTCGTTCAGATGGTTCCGGTTAGTGGAGGTTCTTTTACCCCTCTAGCTACCTGCTAAAGCCTGAAGGTTGATTTGTGACATGTCTGCACAGATAAAGAACCTGCTCTCTGCCATCATTTGGACCCATTTAATTATGACTTGCTTAGTCTTGCCAATTTCTTCATTTTTCTGAGCAGTCAGTTCTCTTCTTTTCATCCATCTAAAACATTGCTTCTGATTTCTACTCCAAGGCCTAATGTCTGTTTCCTCTACTATAACTGTTTCAGAGGTGTCTTTGAAGATTGAAAAACCCTCTGCCTCCTCCAAGGGTAGTGCTTTGGTGAAGTCCCCCATGCCTGAATGGTCTTTCCTTCTGAAGACTTCTTTTAGGCCTTCACCAAATTTGTACTTCATTTGGATTTCTTTCATTCCCATTCTTTCCTTGTGGGCATCTGTGAGGAGAAATGAAGATATTGAACCAAACAAAAATGAGCAAATGTATATGGTTACTATTCAGTACCTGCCATTATCCATCACTTAATTCACTAGCCTTACTAGAGGGGCAATGCACTTTTATTATTTGATAAATAGCAAGCAGAATGGTACAGAGGAAAGGCAATGAATGGTAGAGTATTCAACATGCAATCAAGATAGGGCACACATACAGTCCCACAAAAGGGTGTCAGTGTTATATCCCATACCCTAATCCTTATCTCTGATCCTCTGATCCTCATCTCTCACCCCCTGATCCTTAACTCTCACCCCCTGACCCCTAACTCTGACCTCCTGATCCTCATATCCTGTCCTCTGACCCTTTGCTCCTCAACTTCACTCTGACATTATATACTTTTCATTACATTACATCCTTGATCTTCTTATGTATTAGTCTCGCTTCATAGATTACTCTGATCCTGTGTTCGCACAGCTCTGATTATGTACTTCTCCATAAATAGCTTTCTCCGGCTCTTGGTTTCTCTCCTTACCATTTATAGCCTCCGATCTCCATATATAAATTCCTGTTATCTGTATCTTGTACTTTAGCTAGTTATTGACTAAAATACCCCTCTGTTATTTGGATCACTCTTCTTTATGTTTCACCTCCTTCAAAGTTAAAGAACACCCCAAATGATCAGCAAGAGCACAGCACTCCGCTCTGAGTCACTGAAGCCAAGTCCTTCAAGTCCTGTCCACCAAGTCCATAAAAAACTCCAAAGATACTTAGAGTAGATCTGGAGTTCCTCTGTATGGTTTTAACAGTTGGACTGTGGCAATGAGGCAATTAACTGACTTGAAGGGTTAAATTAGACAATGGTCATCAAATGCACTGAAGAAGAAAAGAAAAGAAAATGATGATTATCTCAGCATCAGAGCTGGTTCAGTGAATGATAGATCAAAGGTCAACTGCATACCCTGTGCAATGGATGAAGACTGCAATGCTGAAGTCAATGATAGAAAGACAACTGCTGTTAAGAGGGATAATATTAAGATCATGAATAGGGGGTTCAGAACGACTCTGAGTTACTCTGGAGTTGTTGATCACAATGTAACTTTGACTTCAGCAACTCAGAGTGGAGCACCACATTCTTGTTGAAACTTCCTAGGCATTTTAAATTTCGAAGGATCAGAAATCAAGGAAAAGCAGGAGAAGACAATAGAAAAGGATCAAAGGGTGCCTAATTCAATAACTAGCTAAAGTACAAGATACAAATGACAGGAGTTATATATGGAGTTTAGTGCACCACTGAAAAGCTGTGACTAGAATGGAAACTAAGCTGGAGTGGAGAGACATAATACTATGTACAGGAAAGTAACAGAGTTTGATGCACCGCTGAAGGGCTGTGACCAGAATGTAAATTAAGCTGGAGTGGAGAGACATAATGCTATGTACAGGAATGTAACTAGCTGGAGCTGTGTGAACACAGGATCAGAGGTAACTATAAAGTGAGACTAGACAAAGGAAGAACAAGAGCATATGTAAGTAGGAATAATACATACTTTGGAGACAGAAGGGGAAAGTCTGGAGAAACAGAGGGGTGAGGTGCATGAGAAGGCACCGGAGTTCATGGAGGAAGTTCTGGAGAGATAATCAGAGGGTTGAAGATGAGGGTTAGGGTTAGGAATATAACAGATAAGAACATTTGAAGGTTTGATGTCTTGATGAGTGACACCATGCTTGTGCATGAAAATGACAGCTTCAACGAGCTGCATGGCAGCTGACCAAACAGATTCATTAGGTCATCGAAGATTAGTGAGGTGACCTCTGCCAAAGAATGAATAGATGATGAAATTTCCTAAGCTACAGGTCCAAATTTAAACATTGGAGACAGTGTGGTTGTTGAGAGTCTCAATGCAAGCCAGGCATTGTAAGATTTCAACTTCCAATTCCCACCTGGTGAACTTGAGAAAACTTATTAGACATGTGAGAGATAATTGTTATGTGTTCAAACTAGAATGAAGAGGTGCATCAACAAGAACTCAGAAACCTGGATGAAAGGATGATATACCCCAAAAAGAACCATGTCAACTCTATAACCCTTTTTACTCAAATATGGACAATCTCAGGATTCTCAGTGAAAGAAACCTGCCAGGAACTATCTGCATTCTCACAGAAATCTTTTTCTTGAATTGAATTTAGTGTGTGACCAGCTTTTGTGGTGCCTCTTTGCCTGCTTAGGGAAAGAAGGTGGTGAGCAAGCTGCTCAATGTCCCACAAGGCCCCACTCTTTGCATCATCAAGATTTAGTGCAATTGTCTCTATTTTTTTGTGGAAATTGAACATCTCTCTGAGAAAATCAACAGCCTGGTTAGATTGAAGGAGATCATAGTCAGTCTGCATGATTGAGACTTGTCAATGTTTCAACATTCATTCTTGTCTAAAGAAGCAGCCATAAACTGAATCACACTGCTCAATTTTGTCTGTGCAATGTTGTAATGCTCTGTGGTCAGATTCACTCATAAATATATGATCACAGCAAAGAAAGAATCATTCCAGGATTGGTGAGACTTGGTGAGATGATACCCAACATGTGTGGCAACAATGCTTTAAAGTAGCATGTGCCATTGGTCACTTTCATCTGGATCAAAGATAATCTCACACAACATGTACAGGCAGAGAAAATTGCTTGAAATTACACTGAAATCACTTCTAGGCTTCATCTTTGCCCAGCAGAATGGGTTTGCAGTTGTGGCCAACATGAGAAGGAACTTCCAAGGCATATCTCTGTGCAAAAGTGAGGTGATGGTGAGGTCCTGAATTTGTTTGTCGAAGTTCAACTTACACTTTGAAGGACATTTTGGATTCAGATGTTTGGCAAGAGAAGAAAGAAGGCACAAGGAAGTACAGGAAGAAATAACTGGCCTTGAAGGCCAAAGATGATTTATTAGAAACATACTTGGTATCTTCATTGTGAGCATGAAGAATGGTGAAAAAAACAATGAATTCACAGATATTTATTTTTCATGATGTAAGATTGAGTTGCTACTTTCATAAAGTCGAAATGTTCATGATAGTCTAACACAGTGCAGTGGTCCTAGTCATCACAACCAATCCAAGTGGCCTATTGAAATGCTCAACTTCAATTCAATGGACAATAACCGTTGCTCATGAAGTAAGTACATTTCACTGACAAGGATGATTTAAGGCTGGTGATGGCAGAGGCCATTCTCTGTTCTCCATGAGACCAGAATGACCCATGTCTGAGGTTATTGAGGATGTCATCCCTTGACCACAAGTCAATGCAGTTTAAAACAATCTTGAGACATTGAAATAGGTCAATGTTTGACTTTTTATTCAGTTTCAACAGTATCTTCTCTTGTTTAGCTGTCATGGGATTATAAACAAGGTAAATCCACTCTAAGAGGGAAAAAGAAAGGCTATACCTTAAGGAGGCATGATAACCAAGCAAACATAAAACTGAGTCAAGTGCTTGTCATCCTTGGTTAGATTTTCAACCAGGCTGGTTGGTTTGAGGAGATTCCAAGAGCCACTCACATTCAAGCATGCCTTCTTGATCAACTTGAGGCTGCAGCCCCTTGATTCCACAGGAGTGGTGAATGCATAGAATTTGCAAGCATCAATGTCAACCCTGAAGAGAATTTCTTCAGGACCTCCTAAAATGATTCTGAGATCATCAAACAGGACAGCTATAGAATCAGCCTTTTTGACCTTTGGACCCAAGAATACTTATGAATTGGTGAGATATATCCAGAAATGGTGATCTGCTTCAGATATGAATGAAATCAGACTTAAGGCAAAATACATGCTCACTTATGATGAAAAAGGAAAAGCTGCTGTTGGCTGACAGGGATTGATCTGAAAGGGTGCAGTGTGGCAGTAAAATAACAGTTTGACTCTGCTGGATATCACTTGATGGAGAGGTTGCTTTTCCACACATAGATGGACCATAAGGTTCAATCCATTTTGGCTGAGAAGGCGACACTCTGTTATTATTGTGGCACCTATTTGCTTGGACCACAAATCAATTAGGGTGCAACATTGTTGTAGAGTATGAAGTAAGCATCAGATACAAGCTTGGACCTGAGTAAGCTACTTGAATTGCTATAGGACACTCATAGCTCTCTATGCATGAAGATGACAGCATACAACCTGTCGCATATTTTGATCTCAAGCTGTCTAAATGACAAAGTAGCAATTTGTGAATGCTTAGCAATCAGGCTCACTGATATTTTGCTTTTCGAAACCTTTAATAAATTCCATGTGAATTACTGCTGGCCTCCCTCTAATGGGATGGTGATTGTACCATGGTATCCTATGTATTTAACAGATTGCCTTTACATTTGAAGTGGGTCCATCATGCTACATCTCGCTGCTGAGCTTCTTTCACAAATTTGAGTCAAATTGCTGCTGCAAGAGGCATATATCCAGCCACAGGTAGATGCAACTTCTTTTCTTTTTCTATAGGTCTACTGGGCATGGAGGGAGTTGGTTCTTTGTACACCTCGACTTTGATGGTCTTTAACCACAAACAGTCTGGATTATATCAAGGGAAAACCCATGTCTCCGGAAGACATGGACCACTACAGGAGGTGGCCTCATAAGCCAGGAACTGCCTGCTTTGAATAGAAGTATCTTTTCATCACTTAGTGCTATGGATGAATTTTTTGAGGAGGTACAGGGGCCAGTTCAAATGACTCTGACTGATCAACACAGTTGAGTTAGATGTGGAGATACTTGGCAGGTTGTTTGACTACACAGAGCTGCTCTGGTACCTCTCTGTCCAGAGAGCAGTGCTCGATGATGTTGATAACATTGATCAGAATATTATCATCCACTGTACTTTCCCCTTCTTCCATATGCTTGTTCTTGATGGCTCTGAGGTTTCTTCAATGCCATTTCCAGGTTTGAGGTGACTTAATCTTGCTTGACTTGCAATAAGACTTCCAGTGCACAGCAATGGCTGCTGAGTGAAAGAACTCATGGACCTGATGAACAAATACCTCAACCTTGAGGAACTTGCCTTTGACCTGGTCTCTGTGGAGGAGCCCTATCCTGAACCATGACAATATGATCATCCACACTGGATCACACTCATTTTCAAATGCTTGGAAGGACCTGTACCAGCCATTCTGAAGCTTCTGAAGCTACTCACTCTTCTGATTCTGTATGAACTTGGTCCTAACCTGGAGAAAGCACTGGAAAACAATACAAAGGAGCTGCATACTATTTGAGTTGAAGAGTCTGGGAAAAGATTCAGCAAGTTTGCAAAAGCTGGGATGGGTGAATGTGAAGGAGTTGGACTTGCAGCTTATAGACAGGGCCCAAGGTCACTAACAGATGCAGTCAGCAATGGAGATGGTTGGCTGTGAGGAGGTACTGAAACAATGCCCAAGCATGGAGGTGTTTTTGATCTGCAGTTATGACAGATGGACAATTTCATTGCAAGCTTTCCTGGCTCACTCGAACCTCAGGGTGCTAAAGGTCTATTTTCACATGGAAAAGTGGATGGTCTTCTAAAGATGGCTATGTTTCCAATGCTAGAAGAGTTTTGGACTCAGAGCAAAGTTTACCCAGAGCACAAGGACATGTATGATTTCATACAGTGCTCATGATATTCACTCAAGGTGCTGGAACTCAGGTTGGGCAATTATAGAGGTGACAAAGAGTACACCCATTGAACAGAGAAGGAATGAGAGGCTTTAGTTGAGGTTGTATCTACACTGATGAGGACATACATGGGATAAGATCCATAGAAATGTAAATAATGGTTTTCTCTTCAATGCTAAACAGATGATTGGGAATGCCTTTGAACAAAAATAACAGGCATTGTCAAGCAGGAACATGTGCAAGCTGTCCTGAATGAAAATCATGATCTTGCTCACAGTGACAAGTGTCATTGCTTTATTGTCGATCTCAGTTTTGCAGATCTGTGCTGATATTACTTCCATTTTGTTAGACCCTGCACAGTATGCTCAAACACCTACAAATTCAGAAAAGAACAAAGAGACAGTTCTTCATTTCTCTGTGCTGTGCTGTGCATAGTGTATCATTGCAACCTTCAAGTAAGCCTTCATCACACTTCACACACTCCAAAGGAAGCAGCATCAAAAAAATGACAAAAAGCAAGGAAATACAAAAGCTATGATCAAGGTCAACCAAATAACTTACATATTGTACATGCATGACATCAGAAAGCAATCTAATTTCACTTGTTCACAAGAAGGGCAGTGATTGATGCAACACATAGCAAACTAACTGTCTATATACAATAAGTAATGCACAAAGCAGAGGTAATGTCTACCACTCAGCCCTAGCTGACAAGAAAACTTGAGGAAAAAAAAAAGGAGAAGACAAAAAACATCAATGAAGGTCAATGGAGCAGAAACAACATTGAAGAGGGTGTTATGATTATATATTTCCCCTTTTACTTTTTCTCCCTTTCTCTGATTTGAACCCTCAACCAGAAGCTTATGGTATTATATTCCCACACCAAAGTGGACAAGACTTGTTCTTGACTTGTCACTAACTTATCATGTGACTGCATTTGCTTGCAGTCTAGATACCAGCACTTGCCAAATCTCATACCTAAAGGGCTAGATCCTTATCTTCCTATCTATAATCCATACCTCATGCCCCATGTCTAGACTCTCCCCAGCCAATGGCACATTATGCTTCCACTCTACCCTATAGCATATATATCTCTTATCTCTATGGACTATTTTCATTATGGTATTTTCACAAACATGTATATACATACATGCATGCTATGCATGTGCAACATCTGATCTCTTAAAGTATCTTTGAAGATGACATGAAGTCTGGTAGAAATCCTGGTAGAGTCTCAGCAGAGCTGTCATGCTGGAGTGAGATCAAACACTGCATATAATTGCATAGATTTAGCTGGGGTACAATGGCTGCATAAGGCAGGTATTTAAGTAGTAGTGTAGCTGATGTGAAAGTACTACCTGCTATGGTTCATGAGATAATATAATGGCCTATGGAGTAAGCAAGACCAGATGGATTAGGAAATGCTAGATCCAGATGGTGGATTGAAGGAGGTGATAAGGTCCATGATGAAAGGAGATTATGAAATAAGCAAAATAAAAGTAATTATACCAATGTGATTAGAAGTCTAGATAGGAGGTGTCATAGGGAGGTAAGACGTAAAAGGAATTGCTAAATAGGGAGAAGTCTGCATTGAATGGGAAGGAGTAAAACAAGTCATTGCAAATAGTGTTTCAAAGTTCAGTGCAGTCCAGTCTTTTTACCTCTTTCAGAGGCAACTGAATGAAGACTGGTCCTCTTATTTCTCACTTTTCAAGGCAACTGAACCAAGACTAGTGTAAACCAGTCTTTATCAGTAATCTACAGCAGTTGCAACCAGTTGCAACTGATTCAAAACAGACCAGTCTAGACTGGGTTTAAAATAACTATAAACCATATCCATAATAGATTTATCTGTGCAAAAGCTATGCATATACTTGATATGCAGACAAGAAAGGTGGTCAGTCATATACAAATGACATACAAATTGATCATTTAGGTTCATTTGAACTTTGAAGGTAATATTCAGGTGTATCATTCAGTCATAGTGCATACATTACTAGTAATATTACTAAAAGCAGTTGCAATCAGTCCAGACCAGTCTTTTACCAGTTGCATAGTTTTCCAAAATTCTGGCAACTGGCAACTGAACTGCAGTTGCCAGTCGCCTGAATATACAAATGATCCAGTTCAACACAGTTGTGGTCCAGTTGAGTTGTAGTCTTTTTACCAGTCTGACAACTGAACTTTGAAACACTAGTTGTAAAGGGGTTCATAGTCCTCAGGGGATAAGATCCTAAGGCATTTCTCTGATAGGCCACTGTAGCAAGCATCTGTTAGAATACTTGTAACATCAATCTATTATAGAACAGATCAGAAACTTCTCCATCTTTACTGACATGGACATCCAATGGGGCTATCACAACATCAAATCATATCTGAAGATCAGCATTCATCACCCTCTATGGCTTATTTGAGTCTACGGTGATGTTTTTTGACCTGTGTAACTTGCCTGCTACCTTTCAGGCTTCATGAATAATGCCTTTGCTGACTATCTGGCCAAAGGGTGGCTGATCGTTTATATGGATAACCTAGGGGCACACTCTTCTGACCATGGAAAATACCAGAAGAGGACAATTATAATCCTAGAGCAGCTAAGAAGCCTGGAGCTTAGATGCAAGCTACAGAAATGCACCTTTGGCTCTTCTACTATGAACTATTTTGGTCTAACTGTCAGGCCAGGAGAACTAGCAATGGATGCCACCAAGCTCAAAGCCATGGATGAATGGAACCCCCCCACCTCTATAAAGGTGGTCAGATTCTTTCTAGGATTCTGTAACTTCTACAGAAGATTCATACCTGATTTCACCCGAAGAGTAAAACCCTTTAAACAAACTAACTCATAAAGAAAATCCATGGACTTGAAATAAGAAAAAACAGAAAGCATTTGAAGATATGAAGCAGATCTTTTTCTCTTCCCCAATACTCTGGCAACCCAACCCAGATCTTCCATACTTTATTTTAACCAATGCCTCCCTCTCAGCTACTGGAAGAGTTCTTATGCAGAAGGATAAGAATGGAGATATGCACTCCTGTGCCTATCAATCGGGAACCCTCTCCAGCTCATATATGACAGGGAACTTTTAGCAGTCATTCATGCATTAGAGGATTGGAGACACCACCTCCTTGAAGCAAGACATATGATACAGATTCTTACAGACCACAAAAACCTAAACTACTTCTGAGTACCCCACAAAATATCCAGACACCATGCATGATGGTAAATGTTTCTCCAAGACTTTGATCTTTCATTCACCCATATCCCAGGAACTCAAATGGGATCAGCAGATGTGCTATCCAGGAAGGACAAAGTATCCACATGTCATATCCTAACTCTAACCCTCATCTCTGACTCTCTGGCCACTTCTCTGGAACTCCCTCCACGAACTCCGGTGCGTTCTCATGCATCTCACCCCCTGTTTCCTCTTTCTCCGATTTATGTACTTTACCTATTTATGTTATCTCCTTGTTCTCCTTATGTCTTAGTCTCACTCTGTACTTATCTCTGATTCTGTGCCCACACAGCTCTGACTCAGTTTCCTTCCTATACATAGCTTCGTACTCCAGCCCTCGGTTTTCTTCCTCCCATATATAGCCCTGTACTTCATATATAAACTCCTGTCATCTATACCTTTATACTTTAGCTAGTTATCAAATTAAACACCCTTAGTTCTACTCCACTTTCATCTTGATCTCCTTCATCTCTGATCCTCCAAAATCCGGAACACTTAGGAAGTCTCAACAAGAGCACAGAGCTCTGCTCCAAGTCACTGAAGCCAAAGTCCCATTATGACCAACAACTCTGGAGTTACCTGGAGTTGTTCTGGACCTCCTGTCCACAGTCTTAACACTACACACCAATGTTGTTCTCTTGCCAGACGACCTGTTCTGTTGAATCCTGAATGTTGCCTTGGCAGATAAAATATTGCAATTCACTCCTGAAGACCCCTTCATCCTTACTGCCCTCAAGAAGATGTATTAGAACACCCTCCCACTTCCCCAAATCAAGACTACTGACTGGATCTTCACCAACAAGGAACTCCACTTATAAGGACAACTCTATATCTCTGAGAAAGCATGACAACAATTAGTCAAGGAGCTACACTACTCTTGTGCAACAGGATATATGGGACATTTTAGAATTCTTGCAAACTTGGAAAAAGACTACTAGTGGCCAGGAATGTCTACCTTCCTATGACAATTCATTGCAGGATGCACAACTTGTCAGGCAAACAAGGTCAACAACCATCCCACCATTCCCCTACTTTCCCCATTGATATCCACTGCCACTTTGGTCAATGGTCTTGATTGTGTTATGGTTGTGGTTGACCATGGTCTTTCAAAGGGGGTAATTTTCTTTCCCTGCTTGAAATCAATTAATGTGCAAGGAATTGCTTAACTCTTCTTCATCCATGTCTTCAAATGTTTTCGCCTACATGACAGAGTCATCTCAGACAGAGGCCCTGTAATATCTCTAACCCTAACCCTAACCCCCAACCCTCTGGTCACTTCTCTGGAACTCCCTTCACAAACTCCAGTGCATTTTTGCACATCTCACCTCCTATTCCCTCTGGTCCTGTTCCCTCCTTCTCTGATTCATGTACAATATCTACTTACATTACTCCTTGTTCTTTTTATGTCTTAGTTTCACTCTGTACCTACCTCTGATTCTGTGCTCACATAGCTCCGGCTCAGTTTCCTTTCCATATATAGTTTTGTACTCTGGCCTTCAGTTTCCTTCCTCCCGTATATAGCCCCTGTACTCCATATATAAACTCCTGTTGTCTGTACCTTTGTACCTTAGCTAGTTATCAAATTAGACATCCTCACTCCTCCTATTGTCTTTGTCTCGATCTCCTTGATCTCCACTTCTTCAAAATCTGGGACATTTAAGAAGTCTTGAAAAGGGTACAGCGCTCCACTCTGAGTTGCTGAAGCCAAAGTCCCATTATGATCAACAACTCCAGAGTTACCTGGAGCTGTTCTGGACCCCCTGTCGACAGTCTTAACAGGCCCCCAATTTGCCTTGGTCTTTGCTAGAGAATTGGCTTACCTCCTATAATATGATGTTGCACTATCCTTGACCTACCATCCGCAGACTGATGGTGTTGGAATATCAACTCTGAGCCTATTCACCAATCGGAAAGAACTTCATCTCAGATCTGGAAAATAGACTTACCCAATTAGAAGAAGCCAGACTTCCGAACATTCTCTTGAATCTTATTATGAAGTACCTAAGATACTCTCCTTGTCTGAACTCCCCTTCAACAGCAGGCACTTTGTTCCTGAATTACTGGCTGTCTAACTTCACCACCTCCCCATTCCTCAATGAAACACCCTCCTTGTGGCTGTCCTGGAATGCCTAGGACTATTTCACCTCCTTACATTCCACCCTATATATAATGAAGCCCCCATCCTCTGACCCATTCTGGAGTAATTCCACCACACCTCAATCACAGTTCAACTCAACTGTGAGAGAAATAGAACATCACTGCCCTCAAAATCTTTTGACTATGCATGTCATTGAGCATGCCCTCATGGAATCCAGGGCTCAGGCCCTCCAGCTCCTCTGCAATATGGGGATCCTCAGAATTGTCAACACCTTCCCTTACCTCTCACTTGCCCCTTACCTCCACCCTGTCCTTCTGTCCCTCACTGCTCTCCAGACTGATGAAACATTGCCCCAGGTCATATTTAAAGAGATTGTCCTGGCAACAGATGTTCCTTCTGTGAAGACTCAGATCACTTATCTGCCAACAGTTGCCATTCCGATGAAAACAATGATGACAGCATCATCTACAATGACAGAGACTGTATAAATGGGGATTTTGTATGATGAAAAGGAACTTCATCTTAGAGATGGAGGTAATGTTACAAGTATCCTAACAGACACTTGCTACAGTGGCCTACTGGAGGAATGCCTCAGGATCTTGTTCCCTGAGGACTATAAACCCCTTTACAACGACTTGTTTTGCTCCTTCCCATCCAATGCAGACTTCTTCCTATTTAGTAATTCCTCTCATGTCTCACCTCCCTATGATACCTCCTATCTAGACTTCTAACCACATTGGTATGGTTACTTTTATTTTGCTTATTTCATAATCTCCTTTCATCATGGACCTTATCACCTCCTTCAATCCACCATCTGGATCTAGCATTTCCTAATCCATCTGGTCTTGCTTACTCCATAGGCCATTATATTATCTCATGAACCATAGCAAGTAGTACTTTCACATCAGCTACACTACTACTTAAATGTCTGCCTTATGCAGCCATTGTACCCCAGCTAAATCTGTGCAATTATATGCAGTGTTTGATCTCACTCCAGCATGACAGTTCTACTGAGACTCTACCAGGATTTCTACCAGACTTTGTGTTGCCTTCAATGATATTCTAAGAGATCAGACTTTGTGCACACATAACAACTGGATGCTTGGTAGTGGGTAGGCATTCTTCACTGTATGTTCATTGAGAGATGGATACAGGATATGCTTTGGCTTATTTTGAAACAAAGATCCCCTGTAGTTTAATGGTGTGGTCATATGGTCAGAATGGGGGAAGGACATTAGAAGGATTTTCTTCAAATACATCCAAGTATTCTTTATATGCATCAGGGAGTTTCTTCTTCTCAGAGCTCTTTGCCATCTCCAGCTCAGTGGAGATGGTAGTTTTCATGATGTATTCAGTATCTGTGTCATATCAGTCACAATAAGCTGCATGGATTTCTAGATCTGAATCTTTACAGAGATAGTGGAAGAGATACCATTATTCATCTGCTTCTTCCTCATTAAGGGGTAGTCTGGGTTCCTGATTAGGCACATTGAATGTGACTTGGCCAGTAACCCAGTCAATCTCAGAGTTCTATTCTCTAAGCCAGTTCATTCCTAGGATGACATTCTCCTTGCTAGCAGGGAGGAGATGAAATGATTGTTTCTTTGTGATGTTTCCTACATGGAAAGTGAGGGTGGTGCAATATCTGATAAGACCAGCTTGGTTTGCTATTCCATCAGCATTGATGACTTGTATGGGCTGTCCTATTTTTTCCATGGGAAGAAATTTTCTTCGGGCAAAGTCAAGGTTTATGAAGGATCCAGTGGCTCCACAGTTGATCAGGGCAGTGGTTTCAGCAATGGTTTTTCTGGAGTTCTTAAGTGAAATAGAAATGAGGATTGATTTTGAGTCACTTGATACTAGTACAGAAGATAGAGAAGAGGAGCAGTGAGTCAATTTCTGTTTCCTCTTTAAAGACTTGAGAAGCCTTTATCCTTAAGTTCAACTTTTGGTGATCATTTCTTCTTCTTTCTCCTTGTCTTCAAAGCATTCTTTCATCACCCAAAGTACTTCTTTCTCATCTACAGTATCTTCTTTTTGCCTAGTTGTTTAACATATTCATCAATTGGTCCTGGTTTGATATTGATGTTTCAGATCCTGGTAGGGTTTCTGGGTGGGTGAGGAGAGGATTCTCCATTGCAGAATCTGAGTGGAGCAGCCAACTTTGTGGCAGATAAAGCATCTATTTTCTCTTATGTGGCAAGCTCTCTTGACTGAGGAGAGCATGCGATGTCTCAAGACAGTAGTCTGTACTGCATCCATATCCATGGCATCAGAGTTTCTGTGGTTTCCTCCAGTCAAATATCTTCCTTTGCAGATATCTCTGATCCTGTCCTATTGTTGAGCGAATGCTACAGCTTTGTTTGACCATTTTGTCCATGTTTTGAGCTCTTTCTCCATGTCAATGATTCGCTCAATGAGATCTGAATCTAAACCCTTCATTTAACACTCAATCAAGGCATTTTGATTGGTGATCTTGGCTTTTCAGGATAGAAGCTGGAAGTTGGTATTTTAGTGATTAAGGGCATCTAATACTTTTCCTTTCATGACAATCTGGTGAAGTTTTTGTCATGAGTCTCCAGGGCTTTCTTTATTAGCAAAGGCTTCTAAGAACTCTTTCTTGAACTCTGCCCAAGTAGCTTGTCTGGTGTGACAGTTCTGCTATCTAGTACTTCATATATGGCCTCTGCACAGAGCTTGCCTCACCCCTTAGATATCCTATTAATTAAGAGCAGTGTAGATCTTTTTGCTTCATTGTTGCACTTTTCCTTGTTCATAGTATAGTACACGTCCATGGCTCTGAGCCAGTACTTGGCATTGGATGCTTTCCCTGAGGAGTCATCAGGGAGTCCTGCTTTGGGTTTGGCCATATTGTTGTCAGAGGGGAGTGGGTTTGGGTTAGGGGCTGGAGTAGTTTGTGGAGTGAAAAGAGGGGTTCCTCATCAAAGGGCAGGTCTGGAAGGAGCTGTGGAAATTCTTCCTGGAGGGGCAAAGTGGGGTTGGTTTTGTTGAACTGTCTGGGAGGCTAGTTTGAATCTTCATCACTCTCTTTGTTCTTCAAGGGTTTCCTTCTCCTTGTAGTCTCTAAATCCATACAATATGGTGGGCAGATGGTGGGGGTGCCTTGCTATGTGATAGCAGAGGTATGAGGAGAGGTAAATATTTTGTTATATAGTACATGCACAATGTCTGATCTCCTAGAGTGTATTTGAAGGTGACACGAAGTCCAGTAGAAATTCTGGTAGAGAGTCTCAGCAGAACTGTCAGCTGGAGTGAGACCAAATACTGCATATAATTGCACAGATTAAGCTAGGGTTCAATGGCCACATAAAACAGATATTTAAGTAGTAGTGTAGCTGATGTGAAAGTACTACATGCTATGGTTCATGAGATAATATAATGGCCTATGGAGTAAGCAAGACCAGATGGATTAGGAAATGCTAGATCCAGATGGTGGATTGAAGGAGGTGATAAGGTCCATGATGAAAGGAGATTATGAAATAAGCAAAATAAAAGTAACCATACCAATGCAGTTAGAAGTCTAGATAGGAGGTATCATAGAGAGGTGAGACATGAGAGGAATTACTAAATAGGGAGAAGTCCACAATGGATGGGAAGGAGTAAAACAAGTTATTATAAAGAGATTTATAGTCCTCAGAGAATAGGATTTTAAGGCATTCCTCTGGTAGACTGCTGTAGCAAGTGTCCGTTAGGATACTTGTAACAATGCATGCCAATATAAACCCCTAAGTCTCAGAGCTGCACCCCAGCTTTGAATATTTGGAGATTTCCTCTTCCTATCTTACATTCCTCTATGAATTGATGTGACCACCTCGAGATTCATCTTCACCCCACTTAAAAGCTTTAGAATATTTCACTTCTTTAAAGCTATCTTAGCTTTGACATCAGTCTCAGCTGCTGCAGATACTCTTAAAGTGAATCAGACCTAGACAGGGGAACACCTCACAATCCGTTTAATCATCTTCAGACTTTCCTAAAGGGAAGTCTTATGATGAAGAAGAAGAAAGAGGATTAGCCATCTATCTTTTTATTGAATACTTGTCCCCTATCTGACAGAGAGCACCCCAGACTCCTGTTGCCTAACCAGTTGGAGGAGATGAGTATTCACTGTGTTCTTGAGCAAATCTACAGGAGCAAAACATATTTCTATTCCTCTGGGAGTGATCCAGGGAGAGCCAGTTGATCACTGTGCACATCTGCTGTGCAAGCTTGGCAAACATTAGAGTGATCTTGATTAGGAGATAGGCAGATCCTGGTAGCATGGGAAGAGTTTTTCATTTACAGACAAAAGTCCTGCTAGCCAGGCACTTCACAAATATGAACCCTAGAAGTGCTACATCTAAGGGTATTAAGAATGTCAAGCAGGAAGAATGTTCTGACTGTGTAAATGTCTGATGCCATCAAAAAGGAAAGCCAAGAGAGTGCCGAGAGTGTGGAACTCTAAACTCACAGAAGAACTGACAAATGATCAGAACCTTTAACAGAGAAGATATCTCTGAATACTATGAAGAAGTTGATTATGTTCTTCTACCAGTGGTGTCTATAATTACCCACCTACAACAAGGTCTTGAGGACCACATTATGTTCAATAAACAGTCACTTGAAGCTGCTAACATCATGCCCATCCTACAGTCTATATCAGAAGACTCAGAGGAGGTAGTACAAGCACAACAGGTGGTGATCAAAGAAGACATGCAGACAGGCTCTGCAGAAACTATTATTATTCTAGAACTCAAAACCCTAAAATGAAGCATAGACCATAGGGATCTGATATCCTTCTTCCAGGGAACTGTCATAGAAAAGGTTCTGAATGCTCAACAGAAGGAAATCTTCCATGATGCAAAAGAAGATCCCTATTCAGTCAAAGAACCCCAATCCCCAGAGGATCAGCACACAATCCAAGTCACACCAGCTTATAATGAGCTTGCACATGTCATCCAAGAACCCAGTGCCATGACAAATATGGTAGCTAAATTACAGAATACAATTGAGATGCAAAGGTACCTGATTGAAGAGCTTTAAGAGGGAGGCACAGGTTAAGAACTCCCAACTTCTAAGATCCACAATATGGAATATTACAAAAGTACATAATATAATCATGATGAAGGAGATCAGTGAGGCAGGATCTTAGACAGAAAAGGAAGTTTCTCCCAGGCCAGTGGCTCAGCCCATGGCAAAAGGAAAAGACAGAGAAGCAGATGCTTCCAAGTCTACAGCAAGTGAGGCAACCAAGATGATTCAGTGGGATGTGGTAATTGTGCACTCATAGTTGGATATCTACTGATTACACTACTGATTACATCTTACCATATCTAACCACATCTGACCACTTTGTAGTGGACTTGGTTCATTTGTGTAGTATTTCCTTTTTGTTTATTTGCTGGTATTTTCTGTTAACAGCTGAAACCACACAGCTGGAGTTCAGTGTCAGAAACTTCATTATAGTAGAGTAAATACATCACATATCTAGAGTCAACTGTCAGAAACTAAGGAGCACTAACAGTAAAACTCTGACTATACAAGACAGAGAGTAAATATGAGTAAACAACTGAAAGGAGAAGACTACCAAATGAACAAAATCCACTGTGATGTAGTAAGATGTAATCAGTAGTGAAGCAACTGTGAAGTGCACAATCACCATATCTAACAAATACTACAAAAGGATCAAGTCCACTATGAAGTGGTCAGATGTAATAAGATGTGTAATCAGTGGTGAAGTGACTGTGAACACACAATCACTATATCTAACACTACCCCCTGATTGCACATCTCTGCATGAAGGAAAACATATAAGAAAAATGAGAAAAATGAAATTAGCTACCCCCAAATGATGCAAGTCCAAGCATAGAACAGAAATGCTGCACTTTGACTCTGGCAAGTGCTTTGGTGAGCAAATCGGCAAGCATATCACCAGTTGGGATAAAAGAGAGTGAAATAAGAGCTTTGTCCACAACATCTCACAGCCAGTACCAGTGCAAATTCAAGTATTTCATCTGCCCATGGTATTCTGGGTGTTTGGCTGCCTGGATGGCAGATGGATTGTTTATATGCAGTGTCAAAGCTGTCTTTACCTCGAAGCCCAGTTCCTGCAACATTTTGCACATCCAGATAATCTCCTTGCCAGTCTCACAAATTGTTTCAAAGTTCAGTCCAGTCCAGTTTTTTACCTCTTTCAGAGGCAACTGAATGAAGACTGGTCCTCTTATTTCTCACTTTTTGAGGAACTGAACCAAGACTAGTGTAAACTAGTCATTATCAGTAATCTACAGCAGTTGCAACCAGTTGCAACTGGTTCAAAACAGACCAGTCTAGACTGAATTTAAAATAACTACAAACCATATCCATAATAGGTTTATCTGTGCGTAAAGCTATGCATATACTTGATATGCAGACAAGAAAGGTGGTCAGTCATATACAAATGACACACAAATTGATTATTTAGGTTCATTTGAACTTTGAAGGTAACATTTGGATGTATTATTCAGTCATAGTGCATACATTACTAGTAATATTACACTAAAAGCAGTTGCAATCAGTCCAGACCAGTCTTTTATCAGTTGTGTAGTTTTCCAAAATTCCAGCAACTGGCAACTGGACTGCAGTTGCCAGTTGCCTAAATACATAAATGATCCAGTTCAAAACAGTTGCGATCCAGTTGGGTTGCAGTCTTTTTACCAGTCTGGCAACTGAACTTCAAAACACTAGCCTCACATGCAGCAACATATTCAACCTCAGTAGTTGATAAGATGATAATGGGTTGGTGCTTAGACATCCAGGAAATAACCCCAGTATCAATCTTGATGATATATGCATCAGTGAACTATCCAAAGTCCTTGCAACCGCCATGATTAGCATCAGAGTATGTGAAGAAGAGCTGCAAGAATGATGGTTTGGAGGAATAAGTGATGCCAAAGGATGGAGAACCTTGAATGAAGTGAAATAGGTGCTTAATAGCATTCCAATGTGCTACATCAGGATCCAATGTGAAAAAGCAAGCTAACCTATAGCAAAAGCAATATCTGGATGAGTTGTGCATGATAAGTACTGCAATGAGCCAATAACACCTTCAAAGTTGACATTTTGCATGAAATTTTGCTTCTCTGTTGTCCTGGGGCATTGTTCATGAGATAAGCACAATTCTGAGTCCATGGATGTCATGACAGGCTTGCAATCAGCCATATTGTAATGAGACAGCATGTCAACACAGTACTGCTGCTGGAAGATGATAAGGAAGTACTTTGAGTGATCACAATTGATTTTGATGCACAAGATCTCTGTGGTAGCCCCCAGATTGCACAGCTTGAAGTGCTTGCACAGATTTTCAATAGTACTCTTGATGACATCAATAGACTTTGACATGAATGTCATATCATCCACAAAGACAGGCAGAAGGATCTGGACATCACCTCAAGTATAGACATATACAGCTACATCAGACAGTGTACGTCTGATTAAATCCCATGAACTCAAAAGTGGCTCAAATCTTGTGATTCCATTGATTTCTGAAATAACTCTCCAACTCCTTATACAATAAAGTAAAGTCAAAAGAACTCTACTAGAGAATATCGTTATCAGACTCTTCATTGCTAGGGCTCTGTCAATGTAACCAAAGGTTTGAAGGTGTCTTCCCATGAGGTTATGTAAGTAAAGCAACAAATAAGATAACTGTTACAAATGGTCTCTGTGAGACTGTCACATGCCCCTTCCAGGCTTATCTTATACGTCCTCGATGGAATGACAAATGTGACCCTCTACAGGCGCATATATTTTCATTTCTCTTTATTCATTTCTTTACTCTCTATCTTATTGGGGTACAGACCCCTAACCCTTATCTTATCGGGATAAGGTATCCCCACATCATATCCGAAGACATCCAGGTCTTCAACATCTTATCTTATCAAGGGATACAAGATCCCTTCTCTATCTTATCAGATCATCTGGTTATGATCTACATCCATGACACGATCCAGCATCGTGCTATCTTATTGGCTATAGACTAGAAGCCGTTATCTTATCAAGGATCACATGTCGATCATATGACAACACACTAGACAATCAGGAGCTAGACTCCTAATCCTTATCAGGCAAGACCTGTTATCTATTATGAAGAAGCTCTCCCACAGTCAAGGTGGCAAGACTTCTACTCTCATAGATGCCAAGGGCTAGACCCTTGCCTCCTATTTATTATACTGCTTAGTCAGCAGTCTAGACCAAGACAGTGCTTGCACTGCTATCTATGACGTCACACCTCATGTATAGGCCTGGACCATGATGTCACAACCCTAGACGGTCACAGCCTTGATGGTTATGTCCCTTATCTATTAAAGATGCATGCCTAGTGCATGTTCCCTATAGATCACAGCATGCTTGCAGCATGTTGTTCATATACCTTATTGCCAAGCCAGCACAAGGCTTGCATCTATCCTTATCAGAGAAAACCCTGTGCCCTTATCTATAACCCTTGACGGGTTTCACACCCTAGACTTCAAGAACAAACCTTGAGGATAACTTATCTATGATGTCATGGGCTAGACCCCTGCCATCTATACCATATATATCAAGACATGCATTAGACATGCATCACTTATCTATGCAACATGCCCAGAGCATGTATACCAAGAAAATATAAGGCCAATGGCATATTGATCTCTTATTATATTCACACAGACTCTTATCTTAACCGATGGGAAGAGTTCCCATTTATTGTAATGTAACATAACATGTACAAACAGTAGAATAGTATATAAAGACCTGGGTCCTCAGAGCTGCACCCCAACTTTGAAGACTTGGAGATTACCTCAGAAAGTCTTTGGTTCCCTCTCCTCAGCTCACCTGACAAAGTGTCAGCAAAGTCTATAGAAGACTAGTGGAGCAGAGCTCAAGACTAGCTTTATCTTATTCAAGTCTTTCTACCTTAGTGGGAGACATACTCGGAGGCTTTGGTTTCCTTGACTAAGCCCTAGCACAAAGAGTCAGATAACGATACTCTCAGTAGGGTTTCTAAACCCTACTTCATCATATAAAGGAGTTGAAGAGTCATTTCAATAACTAGCCTTGAAGTGCATCTTGTGCTAGTGAGATGTCTTGAATAAGATATGTCTAGCCTTAATGCCTGATCCACTAGTCTTGTAGACTTACTGGCACTTGGTAGCCAGGTGAGCTGAGAAGAGGGAACTAAAGACTTTCTGAGGTAATCTCAGCCCGTCAATCATTGAACATAGCACTGCGGCAATACAATTGATTGACTCTTCCATTCTTGTTCAATGCCTGTCTTACAACCAGAGCAATAAAAATGTCTCATCTAGTATATGACTCACTTGCTCAGTATCATTGTATGTGCTTTGACAAGTATGCTTGCTTCAATTCCTCCTTCCTGCAAAGATTCAGAGCCATATCATACCTCAATTCTCTCTGGCAAAGAATGGATACTTGAGCTTCTGATGGGGTATTCAGAATGCATTTGGAATGAACTCAGAATGCATGCAGAACTCTTCAAAGACCTTGTATCAATACTCAAAAGCTACAGCCACTTCAATTCAAGATTTGTCTCCTTGGAAGAACAGCTAGTCATTTTTCTGCACACCTGTGTCACTGGCCTATCTGCAAGGCACATTGGGGAGAGGTTTCAATGGTCAAATAATATGATTACATGGTACACTAGATTTTAAAACTTGAATTGAATTTGATTGACAACTTCAATAGCTACTACTTTCACAAGATGGTTATCATTCTCTCCTTCCCACCATTCTATGGATTGTTGGTTGCTCTCTCTGACATCACCATGCTGGTTTCATCGAAAATTTGATCAAACCCCAATTTTTGGCCATCTTCAGGCATGCAATTGATGCAGTCAATGGTAGTCATGTCACTATAGTACATCCTGCTTGTACAGCCTCTGCATTTCAGAACCACACAGGCTTCCTCTCTCATAACTGCCTTTTTGCATGTGACTTCTATCTCCACTTCATCAATGCATTGACTGGATGGGAGAGGTCTGTCTCAGATGCACAGATATACAATGATACTCGCACATGTAGTCTGAAGATCCCTGATGGCAAATATTTTCTTGCTGATCTTGGCTTCCCCTCCAAGCCAACTCTACTTGTTCCCTATTGTGGTATTTGGCATCATCTGGCAGAATGGGGTCAGGCAGATATACAGTATATTTTTCTTTTGTTTTTTATTTGTCAAATTAATAAAATGCAGGCCTGAGAATAAACAAGAACTATTCAACTTGTGGCATGCATTGGCAAGGAACATCATTGAACAGACTTTTGGTGTTCTCAAAAATCACTTTCAGATTCTTCTTCTTCCACTTCGGTTCTCAGTGGAAATTCAAGCACATATTCCTGGAGTGCTTTGCACTATTCACAATTATATCCACTCTCACCAACCCAATGAAGAGCTAGATGTTGATGATGTCTCTAATGATGACCAGCAGGATAGGGATTAGAAGGATACCTTGAATGATGAATTTGCCCCCAAAGCTGAAGAAGATGGAGGTACTGGCACAGAGTTGCATGATATAATAGCTCAGGCAATGTGGAATGATTATTTGGATATTAGATACACTTGAGAATTGAACAATTTGGATGACAGTGATAGTATTATTGATATTGATACATAATACTCTCATGAAACATGCACACTACATGTATCAAAGTACAACATTACTTAATATGACTCTGCATCAAACTCCTCAAAAAACATTTCAAAAGGATCCTCACTCAACAAGCCTTCACCAACATCTGTGTGGTTGGTCAAAAAAAAATGAAGACAATGGTAAGATCTCCACAGACAGACTCAACTTGAAGGGAGGTACTGATAACAGCATAGAAGCTGGTGGTGGCATGAAAATTGATGTTGGCAGCAGCATGGAAACTGGTAGCAGAAGGGGAGCCATAAACTATCGCATGGTTCCACTATAATTATACTAGCTGGCAATGAAGGTGTTACACATGGTGATTGTACACTCACAGTTGCTTCGCTTCTGATTACATCCTACTACATCACACTGGACTTAATCCATTTGATAGTATTTCCCTTTTGGTTGTTTACAGTTATTTCATCGCTGTCTTATGTATTTGGAGTCTCACTGTCAGTGCTTTTTAGTTTCTGACACTGGACTCCAGCTGTGTGATTCCAGCTATTAACAGAAAAAGTCATGGAGTACAGAGTTTGCAAGATGAGCATACACACCACAAAGTCCATCATCATTTACCAAAGCAAGGACAAACTAGACATGGATAGCTGGATCTAGAACACTGTTGATCATGTCATTGTTAATGTGGTTCAATTTGATATGCTTGAAAGATGTACTTGAAGGAGAAGTGTAAGAGGGAGCCTGACTCAGAGAGTTGGAGGGATTAGATGGTTTATCAATCTTGTTCATAAGCCTATTCATGCAATCAGCAACATGATTCATGGCACCCAACATTTCATTCACCATAATGTTTAGACTCAGCTTGGCTGACTTTAGACCATTTGCTGGTAGCAACAGAGAAAACCTAAGATGAGGTTTTTGCAGATATTGAAACTGAACTTTGCATTCAGGCCTTTCTTTTTCATATGCCACCAGACAACATGAGGCTTGTGTGGGATGATGGTGGGCAATTGTCTGATACATTCAAAAATATTGAAAAGCCACTTCTAGGCAATGAGTGGATACCTAAGCTCAGAGATGATGTAGTTTGATTCAGAATGGTAACAGCATTGTGGATAGCAGAAAATTGAGTGGTGAAATCAGGTGAGGTGGCATCTTAAACAAGTTCCATTAGCTGATTCATGTTGATTTCAGGTTCTGAGATTACAAGAAAAGGTGTTGATGCATTAAAAAGTGCATCAAAACTGCTGCCATCATCTTCATCCATGCCCTGATGCTGTGACTCTTCAATGGCAAAGTCAAATCTGTATTTGCCTGTGGTACCAGCACCATCGGAACAAATAATAAGCATCTTGTTGAAGAATGGCCATTTCTTGTTCTGGAATTGTGCTATTTCCTTGCTCTGAAATGAAGATTAGTACAATATGCCATATATAAACAAGTTACAAACTACACATCTCCCTGCTATTGATTGCTACATAGGAATTCCATGCCAATATCTCGACCTCCAAACAAGTTTGCACCATGGACAGAGTCCCAGTGGCAGCCAGAGTGGCAGCTATATGATCTGATAGCTTTATATGTTTTTTTGAGCTGATATTAAGTGTGTTCATCAATGTAATGAGAAAAACACATGCTGGAACATACTGACTGCTGCTTGTTTGATGTAAATCCCCCATCCTTGTTAGGTCCAATGTCTCTGACAGCTTCTGTATATCTTGTCCTTATTGGCAACCAAGACATCAAGCATCTTGTGCATGTCATTGATGGACCAGGATGCATGAGCATGAGGTTTTCTTGCAGACAATTTGCTTATGATTTGGATTAACTTGAGATCACAGAGAAGAACATATGCAGCAAAATCAAGGAGTAGTCGACATATGTGGAGGACACAGAGCTGGTGACAATCATGAGCATGGTGGTGGGAGGGCATACTTGTGTGTTGATGTGGAACTTGAATTATTCTGTGTCTGACAATTGATGGGCCAAAAATGGAGTTTCAGACAGAGATCAGTTTGAGTTGTGGCTTGCACAGCATGGGGACTAGTCACAACCAAGGTAACTAGCATTGATAACTCAGCTACAGCTATATCTGAAGATACTGGAAGATACTGACAATACCAAACAGAATCTAAGGGAATATCTTCCATTGGTTAAATAAGTGTCTGAAACAACTCTCCAATTCCTTATATGATAAAGTGAAGTTCAAAAGAATTCTATCTGAGAGTATCGTTATCTGACTCTTCATGCTAGGGCTTAGTCAAGAAAAACCAAAGCCTTGGAGTACATCTCCCACAAAGATAGAAAGACTTAAATAAGATAAAGCTAATCTTGAGCCTTGCCCCACTAGTGCTGTAGACTTCAAGTACTTTGCTAGTGAGCTGAGGAGAGAGAACCAAAGACTTTCTAAGGTAATCTCCAAGTCTTCAAAGCTGGGGAGACCAGCCCTGATGACTCTAGTCTTTATATACTATTCTACTGTTTGTACATGTTATGATACATTACTATATAAGAGAACATCTCCCATTGGTTAGATAAGTGTCTGTGTAAAATAAGATAGGAGACCAATATGCTATTGACTTTATACTTTTTTGGCATACATGCGCTAGGCATGTTGCATAGATATGGAATGCATGTCTTATGCATGTCTTGATATATATGAAATAGATGGCAGTGGTCTAGCCCATGGCATCATATGTAGATAAGGTATCCTCGAGACTTGTCTCTGAGGTCTAGGGTATTGACTCATCAAAAGTCATAAATAAGGGTACAGGGTTTTCCCTGATAAGGATAGATGCAAGCCTCATGGTGAAACAACTCAAAGCATGAGGAAGAAAAGTGCTGCACTCATCATGCCATAAACTTTGCATAGGAAAGTCTATAGAGAGGAAATCTCCAAGACTTTAAGACTGGAGAGCCAGCCTCATCATCTGATTTGTTTATATACTACACTATACTATTTGTACATGTTTGTCCGTATACTACTTATAGTGTATAATGTTCATAGAAGTCAGAAGAATGCGAGAGCATGGAGGGAAATAGGCATATGCATGCATAGAGCATGTTGGGCATGGACACCATCTAGGTGGTGATAAGGCACTGCCTTTGGTTGAGGCATAGGGGTCACAAGAAAGGAATGGTGTGATGACATAGATAAGGGGTTCAAAACTTCTATGTCAGAAGTCACATGACCATGAGAGTGCAAAGATATAAATAGACCATGGGAATGTTAGAATTGTTTTCGCACTCTGTGCTTTCAGGACAGTTTACTTAGTCATGTTAGTGGTGCATTATTTACAGTTGTTGTAGTCGTTTGGATGTAGCTGGGAGCTCACAGTCATTGTCTCTCAGTTTCTGACTGTGAGCTCCAGCTGTGATATTCCAGCTGTTAATAGGTTATGAGCCCTGCGCTCTAGTCGCAACATCTGCACTGCTACTCCTTGGACGAAAATAATCCAAACCTTGCCCATTTGCTGTCTTCCTCACCTCTTTGCTGCCATTCATCCATTCCTCATCGAAAATCATGTCATCTGATGCCCGATACAACTCCCATCGCATCCAGCACCTCACTGGCTCCAACTATGTCACCTGGAGCGAGGAAATGAAGGCCCTCTTCCGCTCCAAGGGTCTCTGGCGACTCGTTGATGGGAAGGAGACTCACCCTGGCACTGCTGGAGCTGACCAGACTGCTTGGGACATCAAACAAGACAAGGCTGCAGGCGAGCTAATGCTGAACATTGCTCCGGACCAACGAGTCCACATTCGGGCTGACCAGGACGACCCTACC
>JBBPML010000152.1:0-57231 GCA_038090275.1 Austroboletus novae-zelandiae | reverse complement strand
TCAGCGGCACCTTCCCGGACCATGACGCGAGAGTCGCGCAAAGGGATGAGAATTTTGTCGAAAACGAGGCTAATGTGAGAGTGAAAGTAGTTGGCACTGTTGCGAGCGAGTTCCTTAAGGATGAGTACACCAGCATAACGTGGCGGTTCGGGGCCTTGCAGGAGTTCTACGGCTGCCGGTACCTCGAGATCCATGAAACCTTCTCCAAAGTCGGCGCCCCCGATGGCAGCTATCTGACCCAAAGTCTTGGAGGCAGCCAACATGATGTTGACGTCGTGATTCGGAAGAAGTTGCTTCACGTAGTTGTAGAACCTGTAGAGGTATCGCTTCGAGCCAACGATGTCTTCACCGTCGCTCTCCAAAAGATGGTCTATGTCCAAGATTCGACAGACACTACGATTGAACGCGGTGCAGAAGCGCACCAATTGCCAAAAGACCTCCTAGCCTCTCCACGTTGTTTTGACTGTGCATGAGGTCGAATATTCGCTTGTTGATGTCGTCGTCCCAGAGCTTCACGGCGGCGTCGTTTGGCATTTCAACCACTGTCGTGACGACCTGTGATAAATTCAGCGAGGAAGGAAGATCGGTCGATGCGGCAGACGCACGTAGCGACGAAGGTCGATTGCGGCTTGAAGGCGAGCGTCATGGTTGGGATTGCGGAGACCTTGAAATATTTGGACAAGGTTGTCCGTATGGATGGAAGTGATGGTCGACGCCATGCTTGTCGCCGACGCGGAAGTGGGCAGACAGCTGCCTTTGGAGATGATGTAAAGTGTAACAGCATTACTAACCAGTTGGAAACGGATTTGGTTGTTTGTGCGAGTTGAATTCTAAAGCCTGGCCAAATTTGGCAGGAGAACTTGCACAAATGCATTACGATCTGCTTGAAATACTCCGCTGATCGGCTTCCGGTGGCCCGGAGTCGGGGATAAACTCGACCCACTTTGTGTACCCGCCCCGTTATGTTCTCAGCGGTCAGAATGTCGCCCGTTTTCCTCGCTTCTGTGTTCCTGAGTATCTTTGCGCAGATATCTTCTTGGTGGTCGCCGTCGCCAGAGTCGTCCACTCTGCCTGAAAAATACGACCCGACGAACCCAAAGGTGAACCCTCTCAACCCCAAGGGCCTCAAGCCGTGCGTATCTCCGAGCAGCATCGGTCCACTCTACGTTGACGGCGTCGGGCAGATGCTGTGCTTGTCCCGAGACCAAGTCCGTCCGCGATTCGTGTTTTCTGCAATATGGGTCTGACGAAGGCAAATGTGCGGAGCTGGTAAAGAGACACGCAGAATGCATGCGCGGCCTGGGCTTTGATATTTGAACGACATATTCGCTCGCATGGCAAGGGCCGTACACCGCTAGGTGTGCGCATGCAGCACTCGATCGAACTCCGTCGAAACATTGACTTCGTACCACTGCCAGATCTCCTCACGACAACTGCACCGAGTACATCAAATAGATTCGTTCCATACAGTCCTTGAAGTCGATCCGTTGAGCGAAGAGCTAGTGGATCGAAATACGGACATCATGCATGTGAGATACGTCCCCAGGCTATCGTCGACGCGTCGTGTCATCATTCCACGGAAGGCAGTCACGTCAGGACAACGATGGACACAGACCAACTCGGAGAAAGCGCTTCTTCCCTTGACTCGTCTGATTCATCCAGTGATTGGCATACTCGACTGCTGAGTTAGTCGAATTTGCAACGCTAGGGTGTGTCTTTTTGCTTGCATTCGATGCTCTTGAATTTGAAAGCGTGTCTTTCTTCGCCGAAGTGTCGTTCCTGACCAGGGCAACCGGAAACTTAAGGTTTCACCTCGGAATCTGAGAGATTTCTTCAAAAGGGGCAAGCCTCTAGACTCGTCAGTTGATCCTCATCCTCCCGACCCCCCGCCATCCAATTCTCTCCCTTTGCCGTCCCCATGTTCTCTTATTCCACGACGTACCAACTCTCTACCTTCAACCTGGCGACAAGGGACATACAAAGCTCACCGACGTTTCCTACTCCAACGGCGAGTTTAGTCTCATCACCAAAGGGCTCACCACCTTTGATTCCATCCCCAAGTTCCCCCTCGTCGGGGGCTCAACCATTATCAACGGATGGAACTCGGCGCTCTGCGGCTCTTGCTGGGAGCTAAAATATTTGCCCCACAAGGACGTCGTCTTGTCTATCAACGTCACGGTCGTCAACAACGTCGAAGGGGTCAAGACTGTTTTAGCGTCTCGGAGGAGGCCTTCGCTCACCTGACGAACGGTCATGGTGACCCCTCGAAAATCTATACGATCGACGCGACTCGGGTCTCACTTTACGGCTGCGGCTTCTAAAGGAAATACATACCAAGAATGATGCCTGTAAAGTCGAGTCCTTTAGAGGCGGTGCCGGACGTCCATGACATCTTCGGCACCCGATTTCGACGACTTGAACGCGTACGTGCAACGCATTTTTCGAGCCAGGGCGAAAGCCCCAAGGGTTTACCTGTCAGAAATCAAGCGTCGAGCGCACCCAACAATCAGAGACGAGCGAGCTGCGAGACTAACTTAAACTCCCTCCCGACTTGTATGTTTCTCCGATTCCGACAGCAACGTAAAATCGTATACAGTAGTGACCTATAACAACACGAGCGACTAAGGCATTTGGGATCGTGCAGAGCATGTTAAATCGAACGTCCGTCCGCAAAGCGAGTTAAGTAAAAAAAAAAAAAGAGAGCGCGAAAAAAAGAGACGAGGAAAAAAAAATCGAGATGCACGCCAGGCGCCACCAGGGTATACCATGCGCACGACCGCGTGCGCGTCATGACATCAGATCATCGACTCGCAAGCTCGCAACGCACCGGTTTAATCCAAGACCTCGAACCGGCCCCGCTTGCCTTCCCGCATGTCCCCCGCTTCCTCATCTAGTCCGCGCTTTTCGCCCACGCCAACACCAACGCCGAGACCGACCTCCATGCCCCCGAACGCGGAAAAGCCTTCGGGTACACCGATACCCATCAGGTTCTCGTTGGACACGAGATCCTTGAGAATCGCTTGGTACCGCTCGTCCGAGAGACCCATGCCTGCTAGCGGATTGATCCGCCCGTCGTCGTCGTAGCCCAGCATCGTTAACGAGGACGATGCGGCAGCACCCACTGCGAGGGCTTCATTGACTCCTCCGTCCGACAATGGTGGTACGCCCATCGACGGTCTAGGTATCTTGGACATCTGTTGAATGACCTTGAGATGCATCAGGTGTTTCTAATCACCGCAGTCAGACACGTTTACACCGAAACGAACACAGACGGACCTCGAGCATGTCCAGCAGGCCCTCCTTGGTAAACGGCTTTGGAAGGATATCATTCATCCCAGATGAATAATACGTCATGATTTCGCTCGGCTTGGAATTACTCGTCATCGAGATGATGGGCGTCATGTGGTCAAATTGTCTTATCAGCGACGTGGCGGATATGCCATCCATCTTGGGCATCACAATGTCCTACGAATGAAAAGAACTGTTAGCGCAGACGAACCGCGCACACATCGAAACGCACCATCAACACCAAGTCATACTTTTCCAAGTTCATCTTGTTTACCGCGCCCACGCCGTCCACAGCCACGTCGATCGCACAGCCAAAGACCTGTAAGAACTTGCTGCTCAACCGTCGACTTACTGCATCGTCATCCACGAGCAATACCCGTGGCGGTACCGCCCAACCAGGAACGAACGTAGATCGACGCACGCGCAACTTCCTACGGTTCCCCATACTTGTCGACGACGAAGAGGAAGGCGGCGAAGGCGATCCGCTTGATGGGTTCGTAGGCGTAGGCTGAACGACTTCTTCGGGGCCTGGACTCTCTTCCTTGTCGTATCCGTCATCATCTCCGGCACCGCCTACGGTACCTCCTCCGTTAGCGATCGCTCCAGAACTGGATCCAGCTGTGCCTTCTTCCCCTGGAAATGTCCAATTTCCATTCCTATCCTCGACATTACTCCGCGGCAACAAATGTCCAAGTGTAAACACTTGCAACCCTTGGTGCGCAGAATGCGCAGGCGGTTCCCACATATCTGGTGGAAGTATGAACGGTTCGTCCCCTGCCGACGTCCCAGGATCGTGCATCTGAAGATGCATCTGGGATATGCGCGACAGGGCGTCTTGGCCCAAATCGGTACTCATGTCTGTCCCATTCGACCTTGTACTTGTACTCGAGCGAAAGGACAACCCGCTCTCAGCACGCCGAGACATCTCGTTCATTTGCGCGAGACTCGCACGCGCGATTGCACTCGGATCGGGGTGCTCATCGAGCCGCAGGACCCGTTGCGCCTCTTGCGCAGGTACGAACTGTATTCGTGGATTCAAACTTTGCGAAATCTGAGCGGTGCTCTGGTTCACTTGAGGCTGATTCTGCGTGGGCCCCAGCGCTTGCATCAACGAGGACGACGACGTTGTTAGGGGAGGTGGGGGAGGATGTGGAGGTGAAGTTAACGACAGGGATTGGAGAAACGGACTCGGCTGAGGTTGAGAATTCGCAAAGAGCGATGCGACTGCAGACGCCATGTTTCCTGTGCCTGTTGCAAAAAGGGACGGAGGTGGATGTGTACTTGGAGTCATGCTATGTGCCAGGTTCGGGAGTGCTGCGTTCACAATGGGCGTTTTCGGCTGAGGAATCGACGAAGAAGCCGCAAGAGCTGATGGACCAGCTGTGGGTACTGATATGATATCCTTCTGCTTGGCTACGAAACAAGGGTGAGTATACGCCAGCGCAAATGGGAGACAGATCATGAAATAGATGCGTCAAAGGGCCCAGTGCCCGTAATACCTCTATGATCAAATACAGACCATGCAGGACCTCGTGTGCGGGTACAAGGACAGCGGACGTAGGAAGAAAACGAAAAACAGGAGCAAGAGAGGAAGATCGACTCACTAGCTTCCATCCCTAGAAAATACTGAATTAAGCCCTGCATCAAACCGTCCTGCTGGGCCATATTCTTCTGAAAATTAACCATCTCGCCGAGCACGTCGCGATAATTCCGCTCCAGGCCGCGCATTCGCTCGTCTGATCTGCCTACCTGCGTTCGGAGGGCGTCGTTCTGGGCCTGAAGAGAGGCGATCTGCTGTTGCAGTGCGGTAACGGTATTTTGAAGACCGGTCGACATCGTCTGGAGCGCAGCGGACTGGGCATGGAGGGAGGCGGTCTGGGACTGGAGGGTGCCGGTTTGGGATTGGAGGGCGGACGTCTGGCTCTGGAGGGCACTAGTATGGGAAGCGAGGGTGGTCGTCTGCGCATGCAGGGACTCCACTTCACCGACAGAGGCAGGGCCGGGCGAGCCAGCGGAGAGGGAGCGGAGAGAAGAGGAGGGGCCATTGTTGGTAGCCGACTTTCGGGCAGCGGGGACCTTGCGCTTGATGTTCTCTAGAGCGTCACGCCTGTCGATGTGGAAGTCGGGGTGGCGAAACGTCCACGAGTGCTCGCCAAACTGGGCATCGTCTGTGTTCTTGACCTAAACCGGAACGGGTCAACGGAATGAACGGGCCGCAAGGTTGGGAGAGAAATTCCCAGGAGGGAAGAGCGGGAGGACCCCCTTGAGGCCACCCTCGGAAAAGGGGAGGCGGGGATCACAGAGAACACGTTACCTGATGGCAAAAAAGAAGCGGGGACGCCCGATTCCGTCGTTGCTTATCGAAGCGAAGGAAAAAGAGAGGGATTCCCCATAAAGGGATGATGAAATGATCGGCTCACCTTGTGAAAGTCGTACTTGTTCAGCTGGCGGACAAACGAGGCAAAGTTGGAGTGTTTGAATAAGCGAGGGAGGATCGATTTTGTAAACTCGTTCATGTCCTGTGCAAGAGGGTGAGGCTCATCGGGGAGAGATCGAGAGCCATACCTTGACCACAAAGCAATCGCCGCTCGGGCCCCACGAGACGACGTGACTGAACGACTGATCCTCGAGCATCCTAGACGGCTGATCAGCAGAGGGACGGGGGTGGGAGGGGATTCGTGTACTTGTAGAGTTTCTTGACAAAGTCGCAGGTGGCGGGCATGTTATCGTCCATATCTTTGGAGGGGTTCTGGAGGGGCGGGGCGGGTGGGGGAGGCTGTGGCGGGGGAAGCTGTTCGCGCTTCATCTGTCTCGCCTCTGCGGGTCTCGGGGGGGGCTGGGAGTAGGAGTGGATGTTCTGGGGGTGGTGGTGGGGTGGGAGGGCGTCATCGCGGGAATTGGAGGTGCGGTGCATCGCGGCGGGCCATGGCGGGGGCGGGGAAGGGTGGCGGTGGCCATACGGGGAGAGTCGAGAGGACGGGGAGTTGAGTGGCGGGAGGGTATTAACGTTTGAGCGGGATGCGTTGACGGGGGGCAGTTGGAGCTGCGACGGGGGCGGGAGATGGGAGGAGTGGAAGAGCTGGCGGACGTACGCTGGAGCCTGCGATGGTGGATCCATCGGTCGGGGGGAGAGCAGTCGGGACGGGGCGGGACGGAGGAAGGGCAAATGGGCAACAAGGCAACGCAACGCTGGCTAGGTGGACCTGCATCCGGGCACGAGTCCCAAGAGAGTTTATTAACCTTGTCGCCCAAACCCAGCTCAGCCCAAACAGCCGTAAACTCTCCGTATCTCCCTCGCCCGCTCTTCACGGCGCAGCGATCGACGGACGAGCAATCGACGTTATCGAGCGGAACCATTTCACCGACGGTCTGGACTCTCCGCGCCAAACGACAAGTCGGCGCCAGGAGCGATGCCCAGTCTAGACCCGCCCATCCTCCCCGTCATTATGTACACCGAGCACGCTGGAGTCTACCTTACACATGTAGTAGTACTACAACAAACATTGGGGCGACTGCAGTGGCTGTGTAGCACGGGATATTGGCGAGGCGGTCGTTCCGCACGAACCCGAACAAGCGCGTAAATTTCCTGGTCGCGTTTGTTTACTACTCGCTCCTTCTCTTCCTCCTCCCTCCATGGCCTCCCTCGCTCGCCTGTGTCCCACCATCCCTCGCCGCCTCGTCCGTCCTCTCCCTTCTGTCTTTCTGCCAAGCTCATCTCTTTTTCAGCCGGCGGCGTTCGCGAGGTCCATCACCATGTCGGCGGACACGACACAACTCCACGACGCCATCACCGACCACTCCCAGCCATTCACCGTCAAGCTCCACCCAGACTCCTTCCGCTCCTACAAATGCGACCCACCTTCCCTAGATGTCCAAGTCCAAAAAGACCAACTTCTCAAAATGTACAAGGACATGCAGACCATGCGTCGTATGGAAATGGCTGCCGACGCCCTTTACAAAGCCAAGCTTATTCGTGGTTTTTGCCATCTTGCCATCGGTCAGGTAAGCCTTCCTCGTCCTCGTCTCTAGCATTCCCTCACTCTCCCTCTAGGAAGCCGTCTCTGTTGGTCTCGAATATGGAATCACGCCTGAAGACCGTGTTATTACTGCATACCGCTGTCATCCCTTTGCAGTCATGCGCGGAGGCACGATAAAAGGCGTCATTGCTGAGCTGCTTGGTCGCCAAGCTGGCATGTCCCAAGGAAAGGGCGGTTCCATGCACATCTTTACCCCTTCCTTCTTCGGTGGTAACGGTATTGTCGGCGCTCAAGTCCCTATCGGAGCGGGTCTCGCCTTTGCACAAAAATACCTTGGTCACAAAACTGCCACTTTTGCTCTCTACGGTGATGGTGCAAGTAACCAGGGTCAGGTCTTTGAGGCATTCAACATGGTGCGTAGTCAAGTTCCCAGTACCAATTTGAGTGACGAATATTGGATGTAGGCGAAACTCTGGGACCTCCCTTGCGTCTTTGTTTGCGAGAACAACAAGTATGGTATGGGTACTTCGGCTGAGCGCAGCTCCTCCAACACCGAATACTTCACCCGTGGCGACAAGATCCCTGGTCTCCAGGTTTGTTCCGCGTTCCTCCATTTTGACTAAATCGTCTGACCCTTGCACAGGTAAACGGAATGGATATCATCGCATCTAAACACGCTGTCGAGTATGCTCGCAAGTGGGTCGTCGAAGGCAACGGCCCTCTTCTAATGGAGTTTGTCACTTACCGCTACGGTGGCCACTCGTACGTTCCTCTCGTTTGTCGTTGCTCACGTAACCTCACGTTACTCATAGAATGTCTGACCCTGGTACTACCTACCGCACTCGTGAGGAAGTCCAGCGGATGCGAAGCACTCAAGACCCTATTCGCGGATTGCAACGATACATTGAGGAATGGGGTCTTGCTACCGAACAAGAGCTCAAGGTGCGTATTTTTAGCATGTACCTCTTCGGGCAGCACTGAGGTCGTCGTCATTTTGAAATGAGCAGCAATTTGACAAGGAGGCCAAGGCACAGGTGGACCAAGCTGTCGAGGAGGCGAAACAATCGCCAGAGCCCCTTTTAAAGGATCTCTGGACGGATATTTACTTCAAGAACACGGAGCCCTCATCCATGCGTGGTCGGGAACGGGAGGAGGTATGCTACTTTTCGTTTTCTGCGAGCGGTCCGCTCACGCACGACAGGTTCATTACTATTGAACGTCGTTTGATGGCGAGGGGGTCGACGGTAGAGGGAGGATAATACATGCATGACATGTGTTGCGTATAGGATCGTATATTAGACACGGGCTTTCGTTTCTGGTGTTAATGTTTCTGATGAACGCTGTTCGATTGCTCCTTTTTTCATGTCAAGAAATGAAAACGTCTTGGCCTCTAAAAATATACTATTGTAGGTGGAACAAGAAGTTGAGGTGTTACGACGACCTGCGAGTCCATCGGTCCGTCAGAGAATTTGTCAAGGGCCGCTATGCGATGCGCGCATGCGAAGAAGAATGGGACAGCGAGAAGAGCGGACTGATCAAAACGTCAACTAAAAGTGGTAAATGGCAGGCTTGGCCACGGGGTGGTGTGTTTCTCTCAGCCTTCTAGGCACCAGTGCCATAGTCGAGAGCTACCCAGTTCGACCATGAAATGGAGGCGTTACTTTGGGGTGACAACCGTATGTCAGTACGTGCGTTTGCGTTCCTATTAACTAACTGTATGCGGGAAGGTGAATCTGATATCAACATGGTCCGTCTGATCCGGAGCGGGGTTCAGCTTAACTACCAGACACAAGGGGCACGATAAAACACGCTTCGATCGTCGTCATGTTTGTCTGCTGCTTCCGTCAGGCATCAACAACGATCAAGTGATTGACGAAATCAACGACGACGACTATGATGGAAGGGAAGCTCGCATACAGTGCCTGACCAGCTGTTAACTTGCGCTAGGTAAACGATCACAGTTCCAAGCCTGTCAAAGTCGGAGCGTCACCTCGATCGTCTCCTCCAAAAAAAAAAATACTGTGTCCATACACCAAACAGGTTCGTCGTCCACGTCCAAACAGTCTTGCCGTTTTCCAAAGCTGCTCCCGACAGATCAGCAAGTGTTGGTTCCCGAGAGCAAAGGACGACAATCCCTTCGATGCGTTCAAAGGGTATCCGATAACCGTGATACACGAGGGAGCGGGAGAGTCGCTGCTTGGGATCCCTACGCTGGGCTCGAGGATCGTCGCGGTCCGCAAGATTCTGCCGACCTGCAGGCATTCATCGACTTGGTGCCACAGACGCAAAATGGGAGACTTGCGATACGGAACTGTAATCGTTTGAACGACGTTGCTTGCGAGAGTCATGATGCATGATACGTGGTCTTGCTCTAGGTTTGACCATTCATAGGCCCGTTCGCGTTCGATGGGTGACTCGGTCAAGTCTGTGGACGAGCATTCGTTCTGAACGTTTGGTCTCCGTGGAGTCTTCTGTGATAGGCTCGCGCAGAGGACAAATGCGCGTCGCATCGATCACGTCCAGAACGTGTCTTTGACGATACCTCCTTCTCGACCTGGCTTTTAACGTGTGTCGTGCACATGGGCCAACAGGCAGGCGCCATGGTCCCCTGCTTCACATCGGTAACGTCTCCTTTTGTTCAACTATTTTTATGGCGATCTGTTGTCGACGACAAACGCAGACAATAAGAGCGTGGTACTTGCTGCTTTCCCTGGCCAATTATCAGCAAAGGGTCGGGATGGCAGATGACATGATTATCCCTTGATCAGATATCTGCGGATATGAGATTAGTTACGTGCCGATGGATCTTGAGTGATACTCAGTATCTGGGTTCGCGCACATGAACGGTCGCGCACTTACAGATTTGATCGTGAGCGGTCATGCTTACGGTTGGGTATATAGTACAGTGCCAGCCAGA
This sequence comes from Austroboletus novae-zelandiae, assembly GCA_038090275.1. Classification (NCBI taxonomy): domain Eukaryota; kingdom Fungi; phylum Basidiomycota; class Agaricomycetes; order Boletales; family Boletaceae; genus Austroboletus; species Austroboletus novae-zelandiae. Next base: position 47,049 of record JBBPML010000152.1, on the reverse strand, counting down.
AAAAGGAGCATCGCGTTGATACGATAATCATCTTCAGAATGCCAAACAGGATCTTCGTCCACATCTAAAGTCCTTGATTTTTTTCAATACTGCTTCTAACCGGTCGGCCCAAGGTGCTGGATCCCAGTTGTTGCGGAGTCACTCCCGTCGAGACTGCTTGAAAGTGGGCGGGATAGTAGAATACCTGCTCGCAGAGGTGGAAGAGGGCATCCAAGAGGTTATCGCCATGCATGGTTATCGTCCAGCTTTCGTGCGAGAATCTCGTCCGCGCGTTCGAGGGTCATCGGGTAGCCGTATGTATGCATGATGAGGGTGATAACGGAATTCGGCGGCCATTACCGGAATCAGGACGCTGGAGAGATCTTTGAGTCCCGTTGCGGTCAGCAAAGTCTCATGGTTCTGAGGCGGCAGACGTGAAACTGAGACTTACTACTTATGATATGGATCCAGAGTTGTTTGAACGCTCGAGGAAGTTGCTTGAATTCATCCTTTGGAAATGTCACCATGTGGTCATCGGCAAGACTGGGTTTCAACCAGTCATTTAGTCCGACGTCGCCGCGCGTTGCTCGTAAAAGTCGTCAACATTATGTGACTTTCATGCTCCAGGTTCGATCACATCATGGGCCCCTTCGCATTGAAATGGTGAGTTGATCTGATCTTGTGAGGGGCTCGGAAACATACGAGTCAATTGCCAACATGTTGATCATGTCCAGAAACCAGAATACGGACCAAGGAGATGTGCGGCAGAGGAACGCGTGCTTGGTGGATTCCTCATTTTCAAGCTCCAGCATGCGTCGCACACATGGACGTCTTTCGTGCTTCACATCGGTGACGTCTGATCTTTTCTTCTCTCCTTTTCTTCGAATTATTTTTTGTGGTGTGGCGACGATAAGCGCGTCAGTGGCAACTGATGAAAGAGTCTCGAGTGTGGCGTGGATAATAAACGATATGGCTCATGGCCGCTCCTCTCGGTGTGCCTGCAATCAGACCGGTGCCACGAGAAGAATCCATCCAGGCGCCAGCAGATAACCAAACCTTAAAGTCGCCACCACAGGACGCCGGTGGGTCGGTGGCACAGACCACAGCACAGGGAAAATACAGGACGGACGCTCTGACCGAACTACACGGCTCGCGCAAAAGTAACAGCCTCTAGTCTTGATTTCGTTGCGCCAGTCGGCACCCCTTTTTGTTTAAATTTTGGCATTGTGAGCTATTTTTCGTTACTTGACACCCGGCGCCCAGCGCCACATGTCACGATACTCGGACGGTGGCGATCGTCGGGCTAGCCAGGTATGCACTGTGTGCCCGGAGTGAGTACTATTACGGGCCTCGTCTTACCCGTTCATCGTTCGCTCACCGGGTAACTCAACAGGACATTAAGAAAGGGAGCCGTTCCAAATATTTGAGGCTTCGAGCCATGCAAGTCGTACACTGAGTGCCGAGTGCAATCAGGAAAGAGACCGAGACCAGAGCTCATAGGTTGATCACCTACGAGACATGATGATAGAATGGAAGTCGGAAAGTACAATAGTGAGGGAATTATCTATCTTTATCCTGGCGCTCATCAGACTTCCCGGATGGCTCACAGCATGGAAACTACGAAATCGATGCATCGAATGGAGCCACCGTGGCGGGTTGCGGTTGGCCCGTCGTGGGAGCAGTCCAAGGGGTTGACGAGAAGACTCTTTATCCAGATTTGTTTTCACCAACCCGTGTGTTGGTGTACTGGATCGTACTCGTTCGCACCTCAAAAAAAAAAGACCACTCCTTTCCGCTCATAGTCTGGGCCAGATCGTGGATTTTTTACCGCTCGACAACGCGACATCTGTGTACAAAGATGCTGCAGAGACCACTCGCTCCAAAATGTCAATGGTGAACACCGGATTTCCTGAACCAATGAATAATCGATGACCCGCATCGGATTATTCCGAAAAAGTATAGCGAATGTGAGGGGTGGATGTATAGGACGCCAACCAAGTAAACCTCTCACCAACGGATCGGAAACTAGTTTCCGGACACATTCATTATGGCTCGAGTCCCGCCTTCGATAGTCATGTCGTTCCTGGACAGACGCAATCGACGGTGCATCAACGCCGTCGATCTTGGTGATCAAGTTTAACCAGAGTCTAAGACGGGGATAGTGCGTCTTCTGCCCCTTTTCAAACGAATGCCGTCCTGGAAACAGTGCGCCGTAGAATCCAGAAACCTAGGAACGCCGTTCTTCCTGCACAAAACATCGACGCTCGTTCCAGGGTGCGGTGTTTCATGCCCGGCATACGTCGATACGTTTCTTGAACGGTATCTCCGCTCGGTCCGGTCGAGGTCGAGGACTGTCCAAGATCTATAGACATTCGAACCTGGCAAGTTTCTCATGACACAACACGTGTCAGCCCGCGTGGCCGTCACCCATGTTTGCATGACGGTGGACGGACAGCTCAAGACACGTTTCAGCGTCGCCTGCGTACCGACGGGACGGAGTCCACTGTAGATCAGGCCCAGGGGGCGTAGGCATGTACTACTGCCTTTGTACTCGTTTCAGAACGTCCCAACTCGAAGTGCCGAGGGAAGTGCCTGGGCTGCAGAACTCGAGGAGTTGAGCTGGGACGTGTGAACTTGTTGGGTTGATGTGTGCTTCACGTTGACGTGTTCTGGCTGCCAAAGCCCTGAGTGCTTTCCGAGAGGTGCTCCTATGTCGCCGACGGTGCACAGGAAATGTGGAAAGTTTTTCAAAGCGGGCATAGTCTAAAGTGACGGGATGCAGGTTCCGGGCCGTGTGTGGTAAACACGATTCGCACGTTCCCGGATAAATGAAATGCTTTTTTTGACTCAGTTCAGCCATCATGGCAGTGCTTGGATGTCCTCGACGAGACTCCACCTTGTTCTTCCGGCCATGTAAGACCGTGCTTATTGTCTGTGATTGATGTTTCAATGTGTAGGCTTCCCGGACCTACCTGCTCATGAATATAGGAGAATCTCTGGCGCTACCGTCACATTCAGCTCTCGGCAAGAAACGACTACATTTCGCTGAAATGCATGAAGCTGCGCTCTGATCGACGTAACCAACTGCCCATTGCCCACACCTGCACGCACGTTTTCAGCGTGCCCTAACTCAAATGGAATACCTCCGAGCTTTGCGGCGATCATGACCGCAAGACGTGATGATTAATGGGGGCGCAAACAATCCTCGCCGTGTGGTGGACAGCCCACTTTTTGTTGACATCCGTCGGCCAATTGTCGGCCTGATGCGGGCAATGATGCCCATAGCTATGCTCCTTTGCTTGAATATAAAAGCATGCAACTTTGGTTCTCCCTGATCTGCGTCCCGACTTCGTTTTCACTTTTTCTTCTACTTACTTCTTCAAAGTTCTATCCTTCATCTTTATTCTAATCGACCATCATGTTCAAGTTGTTGTTTGCGCTTTTCCTCTTTGCCGCTGCCGGAGTCTTTGCACAGAATGTCGATGTCGCGCTCCCGACTGCAAATCAAACCGTCACTGCAGGGAATGACCTCATAGTTCAAGTGCAGCGCCCTGTACGTCGCGCCACTTCATTATTGGTTTCACCAGGGGAACGTTTCACTAACTGTGTCATTTGACCTTAGAACTCCTTGTCGGGCTCCGAAGAGGTTGCTGTCGTCATCGGCTTGCAGTCTTGCCCAAACCGTCCTTGTACTCCCCCTTCGGAATTCCTCGGCGACGTTGTGTACAACGGAAACTTTTACCCGGAGTACTACGAACAAAACTTGCCCCCTTACCAAAACTTCACCGTGGTGGTGCCCAGCACGTTCCCAGCCGGCACTGCGCTCGTTGGTGTGTTCCACGTCTCGCTTATTGGAGTGAGTTTCCACTCGGTACGATTGATTTGGAATACTAACTGGCATGAATTTTGCGTGCAGGCCGGACTTGCCCCATACATGCAGATACTTAACCAGACGATCACCGTCCAAGTTTAAGACGATTCTATTCGAGATACACTTTTGATGCTGGACGTTGAACGTTGCACGTAACTGGACTTTTGGACTCTTTTGAGAGGACTCTTTAGCTACCAACAAGGACTTTTAAGACTTTCCTTTTGTTTTGAACTGAATGCGTTTTCTGAGATAGACAGATTGTAGTAGTGGATCGGACAATAGCTCATCACTTAGGTTCGTACCTTGTTGTATGTCCTAAATATATCATCATCGTAGATTCATTGAAACATACTTAAGTAAGAGGACCTGCGGAGTATCGTCGCTGGATACTTCGAAGTGTGTGAAATTTCAACCTGCTTGTTTATTACATGATACAACTATGTAAGTCTCTTTGTCGTCGGTCCGAATCGAACGGTTTGAAGGAACGCGAACTCGTCCTCTACTGCGGATCTCGGTACGATGTCGATATGAAAAAGTCGCACCGCTTACCAAAGTTGAATTATTGAATCTGAATCTGAACACAAATGGCCGACCTACCTTCAAGGTACGAGCGTTCGCTCCAAGATCAACTGAGATAGGACGGTCAAGATCCCAACTCTACAAAAAACATGGACGGTCGAACGGACGAATCACGTTTCAGATCACTAGCCGTTTTTTCGCTTACCTTGGCGACGACTCCTGCTGCGGTTTGGATCGGGGCTTATGTTGATGCCGCCATTCGACCTCACTCGTCGTGCACATTTTCGGCCTGGCTGGAAGTGCGGGGCGCAGACGCACGTGTGCACGCCGGACGGATCGTGCTTCCCGTCGTTTTCTGTCTCTCAACACGTGCGCATCCTCTTGGCCCATCATCCGGACGAGGCGTTCCCGGACAAAACGTCGGGCATCCCATTCGTCTAGTCAATTTACCTTGAGGCCCCCATGATTGTTGGGCGGACCGATTCGCAGGCTCAATGGTAATTCCGCGCCCAGGTAACCGCACTAGTCTCGTTTCGCTTTACTCCCTGCTGTGCCGGGTCCTGAGACGCCCGACGTGCCGAGGATATGCTGGGCGTTTCATTTATTTAAGTAATTTCGATTTTGTACCTGAATTTTCCGCGGATGGGCCAGCTAACCCTCCGGACCGAAGAAAACTTCGGGAGAGAACGGATGGTGTCTTGGCGCGATTCCGGTCGTCTCTTGGCTGTCTCAAGTGTGTAATCAATTCTCTTCCTTCAGGAGCACCACGGGCCTTCACCATGGTGCAGCGTTTCCCCGTGAAAGCGTCGGGACATCTGTCGGCATCGATTTCCGTCAAATGTCACATGTCACGTGTGCTCGTTTGCGGGCAAGACAGAAGTGTATCGTGGGGGGAGCCTGAGTATCAACTGGACTACATCCCGACCTCGTGGCGATCGAAACCTACTTCATATCAGATCACATCGGGAAAGGGAAGAAACACTCGTTCGGATGGAAAAGTATGTAGTTATTGATCGCACTGTATGAGAATATTATGACGCCACGAGGCTTTTCGAACTCTCACGCTCTTGCGATCCTACTGGAAGCGCGTGCTGTAATGTTAAATAGAACATCACGCTAAGATACGGGATGAAGGCCTCCCTGCATCCCCGGTACTTACCGTTTGCATAACTGGGACCCTCGAATTCAAGAAATCGCTGCTCGGCGTTCACCGGACTTGTACGCTCTCGAATCGAGGCAACTGTTGTGCAGTGACGTTTTGGTTTGAATAATGCGATGTACCTAGGAAAACGCAATTTGATCATGTTTCTTTTCCGTTCTCATCTCGTCTCCCTTACTTTGAATGGCCTTGTCAGGCGACTGGGGCAAAAAGGGTCTTCGAGGAACTAGGGGTGATGAGTTGACGTGACTCCAACTCCGACTTTATCGCGAGCAACTTTTCCGTGGCCAGCCCAAGGATGTGATATACGTACATACGTCCTAAGTTGATGTCACCATCTGAAATTTTAAGTCGAAAATGGCCACACGTTGTGATAGCTGGCGATGCTTTTTTGATGCGCAGGCTCGTGTATGTTTGATGCGAAACGTGCCGCGGTAGCAATGATCGTACGTTGGAAGAAATGCCTACTAACGCTGCGGACTAGTTTAAGAAGTAGACATTTCTGCCCCGCCTCGGTTGACGGGCTCGTCGTAGCTCGTCGTCTGCATTCTACCGATTCGGAGAGATCAGAATAAACAGGGAATGTAATGTCCAAGTAAGCGTGACATAGCAAATTAAACCATAACGACGACGGACCTGAGAATCTCTTCCAGGACTCGGGTGAACAAGACAAACTTTCTATATATAGTCATGCTTGTCCGCCTTGTCCGTCCACGTCTGTGATGGCGGCAGCTAGACCGGTACTGCAAGTTCAAATCGGGCAGTCGCTTCACACTGGGCGGCTCCCCATCAAAATGGAAGTACGCAAGCTGACCTCAAACTCAATGTGTATCACGTACGGGCAACGTTGTCGAGCCTCTTCCACTCAGTGTCATGGATAGGAGCGAGGTTCACGTCACAGATAAGTCGGCGCTGTATACTTTCCTTGGTTGTCCGTGGCGATGCGGATAACCACAACTTCGATTTAAAACGACTAGCACCTCGGGAGCAAGAGGAACAAAAAATTATATCCTGGCTTCTACTTTTGGTAATTGGACGATGGATCGATGAGATCAATCTCTTGACAAAAAATCAGGGGTGTCTATTCATCACTGGTTGCAATCTGACTGGGCATTTTCAGTCAACGGTGGCATTAAACGAAGTCCGACCTCCGCCACTAAGTGGGGACTTTGGGTGGAGTAAACACCGACGTATCTCCAAGCGGAGCAAAAGCTTTACTGTTTTGATGTCCGGTTGGCTTGATGTGACAGATGGGGTATGCTAGTATCCATGTTGACAAAATTATGAGCGCTGACCAAGGTTAACAGAAATCTTTCTCGCTGCCGACGCTTTTCCAAATTTATATTTGGTGTGCAGGATTCAGTAAGCAGCGGGTGATGGTGGCACTTACCTCGGAAGTAAAATTTTTAGTACGGGCAGTAAAGTAGTGCAGCAGCACATACAAAGTCAAGTTCGATCAAGCCCTTTAAGAACACCGGCAAATGAGCGAAAAAGAGAAGGAAAGGTTAGAATGGCTCGTGGAGGGTCCGGGGTCCGGGATAGAGTCATGGCATCAGTGTCATTGTTACGATGGGAGTTGCTAGTGAGGGATAATCGCTCAAGCCGGCTGCGGGAGTAAGCGTACGGATTGTATTCGAAAGCGACGCTGCGCCGCACGCCTCAGGGCCGCGATCCGGCTCGTGATTTTGCGAGTCTGGATGCAACAGCCCCCAAACCCCCTGATACCAGATTGAGAGATGGGTTCTCAGGGCCGGGTTCTCATAGCCCACGGCGGCCATGCGTTGTCACCCAGACCTGTGGCAGTTAGAGGACGCATATTTTGTACAATGCACTGCAGCGAGACTAGGCGGGGGCGAGCAGGAATGTCGTGAAGGTCATCTTTACCGACGGGGGTGGCATAAACACCGGGAGGGAATTGTGGGCCAATGAGAGCGAACGGAAATAGTCTGGTGATCTCGGAGTGAGCGAAAATAGCTAGTCGCCGCAGAGAAGGGGAACGGGGTGGGAGAAGGGCCTGCGATGAGAAAGCAAGAACGTGGTGGAAACTCAAGATAGCATTATTAAAGGGACGGAACTTGGCGCAGCAAAATAAAATAAAAAGCATTGGGGATGGGTCGCTGAGATGACGAAAAGAATTTCAAGAGGCGGGCGGAGCTAAATTATAGCAGACACAGACTTTAGGTTCGTACGAGAGACGAGAGAGATGTCGGCTGATGCTGATGATCATGGCGGCGTTGGGACGAGCTAGTGGAAGCTGTGATCGGGTGTGAATGGGAGCGAACATCGTTACAGGCTGTTGCCGAGCAAATGACATCGGCTAGATAAGAAATCGAAAATAATAAAATAAACAATTCTAAAAATGCTAAATAAATTATAAATAATATAAATGCTCGGAGCTAGCCGAGGAGATACGGCAAGGGGAGATTTGTGAGTTATGTACCCGTTGTCTTCTGACCACGACCATCTCCTTCCAACTCCCTTCCCTCGTATGGTCCTTTGAGTGTTTTCTTTTCCCTTCTCTTTCTCCTCCTTTCCGATTAAGCCTCGCCGCAACCAAGGATACCGCTTGTGGTATGTTCCCTCAAAAACCTTTCTCTCTCTGCTCATATCCTCTTCTTCCAGATCTCGCGACCCTTGCCGGCTTCTACCCCTCCGCCTTCCATTCCCCTTAGCCTCAAAGGACCAATCAGTAGTACGCTTGAGCTCGGCTCGCTGCTCTGATCCTCTGCCTCTACCTCCCCGTCCTCCACGTCCACAGCAAAAGGGCCTCCGCTGAACCTCGTTCGCGTACCTTTTCTGTCGCGCTCTGTAAAATTCTATCCTTCCTATTTTCTAATCTCGGAACACCTCTCCTCGCTATCGCCTCTGTATTCTTGCACACCTTCGCCATGGCCTTGTCGCTTCCGATCGTCTCTGCTTCCCCTGACATCCAGTCCCCACCCTCCGACGATGGCTCCGTGTCCCCGCAGACTCCGGTATCTCCCTCAAACGCCCAACCCATGACTCTCCCCCAGTCTTCCGAGTCCCACAAAACAGAGCCTCACTCACCGTCTTCCAACGCCGCTGCTACTCAGGCAAAGAGAAAGCCCAGCCGTCGCGCCAACACTGCCGAGCGTCGTGCTACCCACAACGCCGTTGAAAGGCAGCGTAGAGAAACTCTGAACGGCAGATTCTTGGCAAGTCCTTTTCCAATCGTGCTTCCCTCTGATTAATTAAATCGTGAGTTCAGGACCTTGCCGGTTTACTCCCAAATCTCTCCCAGATCCGCCGACCATCCAAGTCTGCCATCGTTAACTCTTCTATCGCCCATATTCATGCTTCCCGTCGTCACCGTCTTCTCGCTTCACGTGAACTACGTCTCCTCAAACTCGAGTCGGATGCCCTTCGCCGCGAGCTCAACGAATGGCGTGATCGTGCAGGTCTTCCTCGTGTCGACGAGCCGGTTAGAGGGGAGGGGTTCACTATGGTGCTCAGTGGCGAGGTCGAGGTTCTCGCTGCTGCCATCGGTGAAGAAGATGACGAGGGTCAGGGCCAGTTTGATGGTTTTGACGAGGGAGACGACGACCTTTCTACCCCAATGCCAGCCATTATGGACGACAGCGAGGATATCATTTCCGCTGACCCGCTCAGGAACAGCGGCGTTTTTGGACACAATATCACTGCTGGCAGTATGAACTCTGTTGATATGAAGATGGCACGAATGATGCCCCGAGCTCAGCCCACCCAACACGCTGGGCCGATGATCGCCCAGATGCCACCATCTGTCTCGTTCGAGAACCCTGCAATGCCTTCCCTATACGAGCCTCAGGTAGCTCCACATTTCTCAGGTACTGCACATATCGGACAGCATGGAATCGCTACGCCCGAGGCTGACAAGGTCTCCGCCTGGGCTGCGAACATGTACTCGGGATATACTTCGCAACTCCAACTTCAAGCACAACGATCTATGATCACCCCTCCGAACAATACCCACCCAATGTCTCATTCGCCTTCCTCCGCTGGTTATACGGACTACGCGTATCTTGCCAACCTGAAGAGACAGCAAATACTGGCGGTTCAGCACCAGCACGGAGCCATGGGATACCCGGTTGATGGTGACGATTCATCCTCCGTCGGCTCGAGCCAATGCGAGCGCGAGAGGAGTGGGAGCGCCCCTGCCGGCAGTGGATATGGCTCTCCAACTCATGGCGCTATCTCATCGGGAGGTTACGAACTCTCAAATGCTATTTCCGAGTTTGCGATGGGTAGAAGAGTCGGTACTGTTGGACTTCATATCAACACGACTGTGCCTGACACCTGGAACGGGAGGGGAGAAGAGAGTATGAATGGGATGGTTATGAAGCAAACTATGCAATCTCCAATGCACGTGGTTCCCAACGGCGGCGCATATAACATGATGATGTGAAATGGGGGTCGTTGTACGTCTTAACTTTTTTTGCAACGTCTTGGATGGCCTGTTACACAAGTCCATTAGCTTTCTACCACTTCCGAGCTTTTTGGACCATGGTGTGGACGTTGTGGCCTCTATCCTTTGTTGGTTCTCCCCCCGTTGTGTCGACATAACTGGTTTTGGATGTGTCATAGTTTCCTCCCGCTCTTCTCTCCTATCCTAAGTTATTTCCTTTAGCTGTCGGTGGTTACAAAATCCAGCTTTCTCGTTGGCTGGACATGTTCTTCTGTCCTTTTTACCCCGCTCCCTATAACCCAATACCGTGAGGTATCTGTGTACTACCACTCTTTTACGCCTCGGTTTTCTCTTCCTTATTGCGTTCAGAAGCATCTGGCAGAAACACATGACAAGTCGTTCTTTATCAGTCAGTGTTTCCCACCTTCTTTGACCCTCTCAGGCGTTCGGACCACTTATCAATTGATTGATATTGACGACACGGACCGCCTACATTCGACGAGTACAATATAATGTATTATGCCTAATAATATACCTATTCAGTCGTTGATCAACGTCGTTGGAAGCGTTCGGGCTGGACCGTCGTGTGACGGTAATAGGGCATCGAACCCCGCGGAAGACTTTTTGTTAATCGGGATCGCTTTCGGTGGGCTAATATATTTGCTGTGTGCCTTGGCGTGCGCGCGTTTGCGAAAAATGTGCGCAAGAAGCATCACTGTGGGCGACTAGGTAGATGCGCGTCTGCGCGTAGGGGGAGCGAGGCGGACAGAGGCCGAGTACAACAGCAGACGCGAATGGGCCAATTCTTTTCGCGCGACAAGACACTGTCGTCCGAATCGTACCACCCAGACGCTCCGATCGCATAGCCCCGCGGGTCGTGAACGTGGACGACAAGAGGGAAAACATCGGAAAAGGGAGGCTCGGCCCCGCGAGAACCGCACGCTTGCGAGAGTCCTCGGGGATTTCGACAGGGGGGCGACAAAGGGTGCAAACCCGGTCGGAAGGCCCGTCGTGGAAGGCCCCTACTGCCCTTTTTTCCATGTCGGGGCGGCCGCAGGCCGTACGGGGGCGTGCGCCCCCTTGTGAACGTGTACGTCCCCACGCACACGCACGTCCCTGCCAGGGGAAAAAAAAGTAGAATTTAAATTTAAAAAAAAAGTCGTTGGGTGGTACATTGTATGGCTTATCTCACCAAGTTCGGACGTCAAAGATACCGTTGCCGGTGCCAGCGCACGCCTTTTCACGTGTCATCGTCGTCCCCATCTCTTTTGATCCCATGCCATGCCAAGAATATGACCAGGGCGCCGATCCGACGGACGAAGGGAAAGGGGCGAGGAAAGAGAAAAAAAAGGTACAGTTACCGGACCATCAGAAAGTTGTTGCGGCATCGTACGTGTGGCGAGATAATGTTACTCCCGTCGGCGAGAAATGGATGATGAAGGCAATGGCGCGTCGATCGCAGAGGTCGACTACATTAGACGCCATCGCTGACCCAGTCTCTTCTTCGACTCCAGAGGGGATTCGGAAAAGGACGGAAATTACACTACGGAAGAAGGTGCGTCGGTGATGCGCGTTGATATGGGCGAAAGGAACGGAGAAGAACAAAGGTCGCGGAGGGTTCGCAGGGAATGATAGGCTCTGGGGAGAGATGTGCGCATGAGTCGAGACTTCAGCGGACGGTAACGCATTTCGGTGCCTCGATGACAAGATGACAAGTCACAAGCATGCGTATCTTGGTCGATAGAACCCCGGAGAAGAGTTCACGAGGAAGCAAAGACGCATGTGCATATTTTGAGTAGTTCCACCATTTCGCTTGCCGAGCAAAGCTGCCGCTCGCAGGCGTCCTGGGCTACAAGCTTTTTGTGATCCTCCGACGGCTAGGTAAAAAAAGCACAGTTAAGCCCCGATTTAGACATAGCCATCTGCTGTCTTCTGATAGTCAGGGAGAAAAGGTGGCGCACAAGGAGGGTCCATTGTCCCGGCACAGTCATGGCTCCCATCCAAGCACCCATCCAAGGGTATTAGCACATCGTTAGGGTCCTCGATTACTGTATGGAGGAAGTGAAGGTAGGAGTTTTAATCTGGCTGGAAGCATCTTTGATTATTGATTGCGCCAACCGGACTCCAGCAGTACTAGTGACGGAAACGGGGCGCCAAGTTGGTAGTTTTTATTTTGCAGACTGTGCCTAGTAAGGTGTGTTGCGACCGACTACTGTCGGTATTTGTTTGGCACACGTTTCACGGCGGTAATGATCCGTCCAGTGCTGCGCCAGAAGATTTAGAAACTGGTTTGAGGGTGCCGAAAGACGGTAGCGGGCGAGATTGGATGAAAACGGATATCGGGGAGATACGCGTAGGAGATCTGACGGAGAATGACGGTCCCGCCAGCGATCTCACCGACTTCCAAGACGAGACCATGGCGACAGCGACAGCGCCCTTGAAAGACGCTCAGCGCCGGATAGCAGTCCTGATCTCCGGCTCGGGTATGTACGCTCCTCTTCTGCTCTAGCATAACATCATTTTCGCTGCAGGCACGAACCTCCAAGCGCTCATCGACGCCTGCGGCACCCCACATCTCCCACACGCCCAGATCGTCCTCGTCTTCTCCAACCGCAAGGCCGCGTATGGGCTCACGCGCGCTGCAACGGCCGACCCCCCGATCCCAACGGGCTATCTCGCGCTCCAGCCATTCCTGCGTGCCCAGCCGGGGCGGACACGCGCCGAGTACGATCTCGAGGTCGCGCGTGAGGTGCTCAATGTGCGGCCGGACGTCGTCGTTCTCGCCGGTTGGATGCACATCGTCAGCGAGGCGTTCTTGGAGGTAATGCGCGGCGCTCGGACGCTGCCACCTTCCCCACCACCGCCACCGCTGTCCGAGACGAGCGGGGCAGGCGTTGACGTAGACGTGACCGAAAAAGAAGAAGACGGGCGTGGCGTTGCGCGCGGGATCCCGGTGATTAACCTTCACCCTGCATTACCCGGCCAGTTCGATGGCGCAAATGCGATAGAGCGCGGATTCGATGCATTCCAGCGGGGCGAGGTGGACAAACTCGGTGTGATGGTCCATCACGTCCTCGCAGAGGTGGATAGAGGTGCACCAATTATCATGAGAGAGGTCGAGGTGCACCAGGGAGAGGAATTGAATGACTACGAGACGAGGGTGCACCAGACAGAATGGCAAGTCATCGTCGAGGCGACAAAGTTAGTGCTGGACAAAGTCAAACCCACCAACGATCCGTAATAGCCGCGTGTGGCCAATGGTCCGGAGGATTTCAGCAGATACGGTTAAGGTAAACTGGTTTCACGTATGTATGATTACACTGCTGCGTATGCATCGTGGACAAATTCTACTCTACTAGCGCCCATTAAACTATTCCTATAGTTCAAGTAAGATGGTGTCGTTATGGCACAATCTATGTATTTTAGAATGGGAATCGCAATGGGCCGGTGTTGTGCTCGTCCCTTGTTCGCGATGGGAATGTATCACTACACGAGCAAGAGGACAACAGATCAACAATCAGACAGCAAAATTGTTCAAGGATGACAACGTACCTATAAGGCACATCACAAATGGATCCTAGCGAACGTGGCGCACGGCGGTGATGTGGTGGGGGTGCTAATGCCAAAGGATGGTGGCTTGCGACCAGTGCGGGGGTGCGGCAACTCTCCTCGGAGGGCGACCCATCCTCCTCGGGCCAAAACCTGTCCACGATTTTCGTCCCTATGGAGGGCTGCAGAAGAGAACACGCGGCAGATCACGTCAGCGTCTCTCCTGCAACTAGGCACACAAGGCGACTCACTGTGGCCGGTCGGGACATCTCCAAGGGCAGGACAATAGCCACATCCGTCGTGGACATGGGATCCACCACCTCAGAGGTTGGAGTACATGAACTTAAGGCCGAGGCATCGGGAGAAGGCGGGGAAGGGCGGGAGAATATCGACGTCGAATGGCGTTTTAGGGTGAGACAAAAGGGACTGGAAGACCTCTTTTTGATTAGAGGGCGCATTGTGAGAGGGACCTTCAATAGCGGGGAGGAACTGATGCGGGCCTTTAAGTCATGCTGGAATGTCACGAGGCCAGAGGGTGTGATGAATGGAACAGGCGAGGAAGGCATGTTGTTGTCAGGCGGTTAGGAGAGGTAATGCGTGTCGTCAGGATGCGCCCTAGACGAATCTTATATTGGATGAGGCTGGTGGTGGTCCAAGGCATGCGGTGGAGGACCGCTACACAGAATGCGGAGAAGAGCCAAAGCAAGCGGCACCTTTTTTGTGCAGAAGTGACGAGCGAGTGTCACCGCAGGTCCGGAACAATACGAATGTGGAACTTTATGAACTGGACGTGGATCGTTATGGCAATCTCCTAATTGTGCAGAACCTAGGGAACTCGAAGGAAGGTGTGATAGTGATCGCTACAGTGGCTAACTGCAATTTCCGAGCAGCGCGGTGACTGCCGCTTCGAGACACTGCATTGACAGAGGGCATGCTGCAAACGATCTGCCGGTGAGCACCCACAGGTCCAGAGATACGGCGCGGCCACCCACCGGAGAGCACAGTCCGCTGTTAGGCACCCGGAAGACCAACCATATTTTCAAACCAGAGGACGAGGGTCGCAACCCTGCTGACTACAATGTCGCTCTGGCCGAGACGCAGATCAGGTCGGAGCTTATTGTCTTCGTGTGTATAGGGCATTGTTCGATAACAAATTTCGCTGGTGGACCGGTTGTAAGGGGATGCTATCAACGTGATGGCACTGCCTGTTTCCCAGGTGGCCATGAGGTCTATTAATAATAAACAAACGTGCATGAGAACATGTGATTTGGAGGGAAACACACGGAGATACGTACTCTCGAAATACACTACGTCACCTCGTTTTAGCCCTTCAGAGGGGCCAAACCCACCCCAGGCCTCTGCGGTGTCCCTCCAGGCTGTTAATTTACATACTGAGCCTTGGTCGTCACCAAGAATAAGTTTCAGGATGTAGACATCCTGACCAGCGTCGGAGCCCTTCTTCAGTTGGACGGTATCAGGACCTTGGACCTCGAAGACAGCCAGAAGCACGTTGACTTTACGGGAACCCTTACCGGATTTGGCGGCAGCATAGAGGGAGGACAGGGAGGCGAGGTTGTGCAAGCTGAATTGGAAGTTTGGAAAACGGGCGATGGAGGACGCGTCGGAATAGCCGCCCGAGGTAACTGTCTCCTGCGTCTCATAAACTGATCCGGTTGGTCGGAGGAAGGAGGGCGCTCCGGTGGTGTTTGCCGCGGGGGTAGGGCCCCAAGTTAGGATGGTCGTTCCGACTGTGACGGCTCTGATCGCGGATCCTCGTGAGCCGGTGAACGGGACATACCTGGATCGTCGACGTCTTGTTGGGAGTCATACGGACCAGGCTCGGGGACCGAATCTGAGAAAGAATCAAAGATGACGTTTTGGTAGAGAAGGGAGATGCGGCTGCTGGCGGCGTCGAGCGTCGCCGGTGGGTAGCGCGTAAAGACGGCGGTCTCCTCGGTCGTTCGCCAGACATACTGACCCGAATCCGCGCCAGCAGAGGGCGCTCCGAGAAATACACGCAGGCCAACCATTTCAATGGAACTTAGCGTTCAGATCATAATTCGTCCGCGATATCACGATCACGTGACTACCACACGCTATACGTGACATGTTCGAACAGAACAACTTGCACATTTCAATCTTGTCCGGCTACCCTCACCATGTCCCCGTTCCTCGACCTATACGAGCCCCTCGACATCATAGGAAATGGCTCTTTTGGAATAATTCGCAAGGTTCGGAGGAAGTCCGATGGAATGGTCTGTCTGACCGCTCTGCCACCTTGTCGCAACGGGCCTCACCCCCTCTCCCTCAGATATTTGCGAGGAAAGAGCTAAACTTTGAACGCATGAGCGACCGTGATAGGAAGCAGATTGTCGCCGAAGTGTGCGCACTTTTTATTTTTATTTTTAATTCCCTTGCCTCACTCTCCCGCCTCAGAAATATCCTCAAAGACCTAGACCATGAACACATCGTACGATATCACGACCGACACGTCGACAGAGATGCAGGGATACTGTACATTCTTATGGAGTATTGCGGCGGCGGCGACCTCTCCGGTGTCATCAAGCAAACACAAAAGCACAATCGCCTCGTTCCCGAAGACACCATTTGGAGCTATTTCATGCAGATATTGTTAGCATTGCAACACTGTCATCACCCGCCAAATAATAGCCCCGAGACGGATGGAAAGGAACGACGCCCGCAGATTTTGCATCGCGACCTGAAACCGGATAACGGTCCGTCTTTTGTCATGCCTCATGCACTCTCTGCGCACTGACGTCTTATCTCAGTCTTCCTCGACGAGAACAATTCCGTAAAACTCGGCGACTTTGGCCTGTCAAAGGCCCTCCCGCAGGCATCCTTCGCTAACACTTACGTTGGAGTACGTGTCGCAATGTCTTCAAGCGTTCCAACCTTGACATAAACATGACAATGCTAGACGCCGTATTACATGTCTCCAGAACTGATGCAAGAGAAAGCTTACGACTCCAAGTCGGATATTTGGTCCCTTGGCTGTCTCATATACGAACTCTGCGCTCTCAAGCCTCCATTCCACGAGGCCAAAACCCACGCCGAGCTAAGCACATTCATAAGGTACGCTTGTCGAAATATATCGTTCCCATACTATACAGACGACGGTATAGAAACGGGCGCATACCACCTTTACCAAGAGGCTACAGTCAGACGCTGTGCAGTATCATCAAGGCGATGCTGAATTTGAACGTAAGTTAATTCCTCCCCTTAGGTCTTCTTCCGCGTCATGTGTCTATCCTAGCCGGCGATGCGACCTTCGGCAGCACAGCTTCTGCAACATGAACGGCTCACACTTATCACCAAGGTCGTTGAAGCGGAGAAGATGTTTGTTGTCTTTCTTCTCGTTCACTCGTCATTTGCTTATCATATCAAACATCCACAGGCTCTCGACAGTGAAAACGCACAAGTCTACGGTCCTCGCAAAGGAGCGCGAAATTTCTGCTCGAGAAGCTGCATTAGCTGATCGAGAAGCGAAGCTCACCGCTTTGGTAGTGGAGAAGGACGCGGAGATTCTCCGTCTGCATAATCTAGTCTCCGCAACTCAATCTCAGCTGGACGTGAGGATACGAGAAGCAGTAGGCAAGCGCGAAGAAGAATTGCGTGTTGCTGTGAGGAAGCGTGAGGAAGAGGTTGCTGCTGCGATGGCTAGACGTGAAGAAGAGATTTTGTCCGCAGTGCGGCAACGCGAGCAGGAGATATTCGACGCTTGGCGAGCACGAGAGGAGCAAATAAAAGCCGAGGCGGAAACGACGATAGCTGAGAAGATGCAGTGGATAGCTGTGAAGGAGGCGGACTTGGAGGCGGAGCAGAACAGACTCGATGAGGTGCAGAAGAATATGGAGGCAAAGTTGGCGGCGCTCTCTGCCCAGGAGGTGAAAGGACGAAAGGAGAAGACGCCCCTCGAAGAGGTCAAAAATCTGCTGAAGCCTCTGGTGGAGATGACCGAACACAGTCATGTCCGCGAAAAACGAACCACTGGCAACTTGGCAACACCCGTTAATCGCACCGTCGCGAGGCCCTCGACAGACTGTATGCCCTCCGCAATGAAAGGTGTGATCCTCACGCAGACAGGTCAACCGCTCGAAACGCCTACCCCAACCGAACTCGCGAACCTCTTCGTGAACTCACCCAAAGTCGGGCTCGACTTTGCCAAAATATTCGACTTCGAGTCCGGAACGGAGGATGACGACAGCGATCCAGAAGCAGACGCAGAATTGCCACCTTCGCCTACCATCCGTGAACGGCCACTCTCAGGACAGTCTAGTCATTCTTCTGGGTCGTCGGGCGAGTCAACCTCGGGATCAGCACCCACTACGCGGCTTCGCAGACCATCGATCCGGGGCTCTTTGCAAAAAGCGTCCGTCCGCAAAGCAGGCACTATCCCAACTTCGGCCTCGGACCCCACGGGCCTTACCTCTTCCTCGCGCATCCGTACATCGAAGTCGATCAAGGCCAAATCGGGCGGCGAGGAATCCGCGCCTTCGTCGAACGGCCCTCTAGACCCCGCTGAGTACGACCTCTCGGACGAAGAGAACCTGCCGAGCCCGTTCCTGCGACGTGTCGAGCGCGAACGGCTAATCCCCAGCAGTGGGGCGTTCAAGTCGAAACGAACGAGCACGGGTAACCTGTTGAGGGTCGTCGCGACCACGAACTCGGCTGCGGCGGCCGTTGGAATCAAACCTGGGAGCACCGCGTCCAAGGCGTTGATTCCCCGGTCGTCGTCTAGTCTCGTAAATAGAAGACCGTCGTTGACGAGCGCGAAAAAGACGTCTGAGGAGGCGAGGAAGGCGTCGTCGCGAACGTGAGGTTGTGGTCGTTGATTCTTTTTTTCGGGCTGATTTGTTTCCTATATGTGATACTGTCATGAACGTTTTGCGATACTTTTACATTCACGAACGCATGTTTTTTTTTATTACTGTATTTCGAGGGAGCTGCCAAGGCGATGTAATCTCGAGCGTGCCAGTGGAGAGGGCGAGATCAGATTGAGGGGTTGGACGGCAGGCAATACATATTCACTTGACGAACTGATATGGCTCGAAGAAGGGCACTGCGGTGCACCATGCATCATCATTTACGATGTGGTAATAGTTGCTTGAGTAGTGCAACAAGTTCTTACTCTTTTGGCTGTGCAATCGACGTGGCCGTAAACGGAGTGGGCGCGGTAAACATGTTAAACTGCCACGCTCAGTTAGCGTTTTTTTTTCGCTGCAAGTAAAAACGCAGGATGTATTTCTGGAGATCGGATCATTGGGTTGTTTGTGGAAACTCCATAGGACTTGCCATCAACGCAACGTCACGTCCAGTTCTAGCCAAGCATCCATCTTCTCCCACACTTCCTCTTGTTCGTCCGTCCACTCTTCTCTTTTCTCTCTGACACAAGCAGCGCAAAGCCCCTCCGCTGCCCAGTCAGTCCGTTTGAGTTTCTCGAGCGCTTCGAGGGGCTTATAAACGCTATCCGCTGATATGGCAGATCGTGTGACCAGAGGAAACCATTTTTCTGCCAATAGGTTGGTACATGCCATATGCGGTGTCACAGGCTGCAAAGACAACGAGGGTAGTCAACGAAGCTGAACCATGACGAAAACACCGCCGACGTTTTTTTTTTCGAAGAAAAAAAAAAAGTCACCGACGGTCGCCCACAGAAGAAGCGGGCGGAAACAAAGACAGATCTGAGAAAGGAAAAAAAAAAATAGCTCGAGCGTGTGTACACACCGGTTCAAATAATACGGGGGTAAAGTGCCCCATGATGCCGTTCATGAGATTACGACAACGCTTGACGTCCGTGGGTCTCAGCGTCCTCGATTTCGAGGTGGTACCCACATCAGCCTCGAAATCGGTCGTGGCCACAAGGCTGTAATAAATGCCTTTCTGGATCTGTGAGAAAACCGCCGCAGGTACAAGTCGGAGCCCACGAGATTCATCAATCTAGATCGAAACAACAGCTTGAATGAAGGCCGGTGCTCACAGAAACGATGTCGTATTGCAACGCGAGGCTCAACGCCTCCTCTAAATGGCCGACATGGACAAAAGGAGACGGTCCACCCGGAAACATGGATACGAGGTGGGACTTGGCCAGGCGATGTACGGATGGGATGTCCAACTGCTCTGGCGAAGACACGCGAAGAAGGGAAGCAACATGTTGAAAGGGTGCCTCTGATGACAGCGGACTGTAAAAGGTTGGACATGTGAACATGACGGGTGACGCCACCCCGGAGCGGAGTGCTCACGTATCATGGTAGAGATATGCCAGTAGTGAGGTGAAATCCTGGACTTGTACGCCAAGTGCAATCGGAATAGTTATGGTAGGAACGTCGTATCCTTCTTCGGGCTCAAGTTCGAGAATAACATTGGAATGTCGGCGCAGTAAAATTTCGTGAATCCTAAACTGCACGATGCTGTCTTGCCCATCAGTTGCCCTCACGATCACTGACCCATCATCGAACCAATAGACGGGATGCCGATGCGCTTGTGAAACTGGTTGCATTTCCAAGTCTTGCTTCCGAATAACACCCTCCGGCGATGTCTGTAGCGATAGCCGATCGAAGTTAGCGTGACGAACGATCAATACGAATCGGAGCTGATGATGGAGCAGATACTAGGCGCCAAATTCACATCAACTCCTCACTTTGTCACACATGTAGAAAAGACAACAACAGCCACTAGTACAATACTTTGCTCAATCTCTGTATGGAATTCAGGAGGACATCACCCTGCTTCACTACTTTCTCGTATTGTGCGTTTTTAAGCGACGGTCGAGTGGATTCCACGATTCCGTGCACCTTGTCAATCGTACAGTGCAGCCGTCCATTGGCAATAAATCGTGACAACTCGCTGAACTCTTCGTTGAGTCATCGTGTCCAGCGGAAGAAGTTTCCACTCACTTGTCAATGAACTCAACGCTGACACCGAACGCCCCGCTAAGACTCTCTAGCGTGACACTACGGTACGATTCCAGCAACTGGCCGTATGCAAGGATGCGCATTTCTCGAACGTAGTAACGGGTGTGTGGGGACAGTAGTCGCGAAGGGAGGAGGTAAGTCTGCTCCAAGGTAGCTGTGTATCGTCATGAAGTGGGTGTCGATAGTTTATGAAAAGGTAAGCATGGATTATCAGTCAAGTCACCCAAGCCAACATGTTGTAGCGCTGATAATACATACCTAGAGCAACGAAAAACTTGGCATAATGGCAATCATACAAGTTTTTCACCAGGTCACCGAGGACAGGGAGATCCGGTAGGACTGAGATGACATCTGGCGCAGAGACGAGCTAAACCAAGAGTCAGGCTTGTTGCAGCAAGTAAAATGGCAAAGGCAGCAACCTTTTTCTTCAGATCTGGTCGCTTGAGCGTCAACGAGTTGACAATGATCGTCAGAGCGACAAAATCAGTATACGAGATGAGTTCGGTAGCTGTGAAGGTAGACAGTGCATCAAGCAAGAGCTCTCCACCGGTCTTGAATTGACGGATGGAAACAGCATGCAGTCCACGGTAGACCTTGAGACGATTTCGTCTATCCCAGTCACCACCCTCTTCTATGAATCTGCAAAATGTTATTGAGCGAGAATAAATGCCTCAGAGGTATGACCGACTTTTCTGCCTTTTCGAGGTTCTGGGTGATGAGGGTGTTGTCCCCAAAAAAGAAGCCGATACGGATGAGAGTCAGGGATATGTCTATCCGCGACCCAAGTCCGGGTGTTTTCTCCAGTGCTAGCTTCTGCGCTGCGACAGCACGTTCCTTCTCAAGAGATCAGGGAACTCGCATGGACGATAGTTGCCAACGTACCCGGTCGCCTATCCGCGTCAGATGATTCGAGCGCGCTTTCAGGGCATCTGATATTTCAGATTCTCCTTCAGTCTTTTCGGCTTCGGCGAGCCGTTCGTCCAGCTTCTTGAGCTCTTCTTCGTTCGCTTTCTCCATCGCGTCAAGCAGTGCAGAATCAGAAGGGAGAGCCCCCGAGGAGGTTACAAGTCGATAATATGGCGCCATGTCTAATCGAAAACGGATAATTGGCGAGAGATTCTCGTGAGTGAATGACGGGACGCACTGTCGGCTTTGATACCATCTAACAAGGTAGTTCTAGAGTTGTCGTGTAAATGCTTGAGCGACGGTGACAGTAATATGAATACATGTTGAGGAAGACTTTGATTAGGGATGGGTAGAACTACGTCGTCCGACATCGTGGTTTGTGGTGTAGCTTAGCGGGGGACGTGAACGCGTCATTATTTCTATGTTCCCACGACTTCACTACTACGAATTCGGACAAATCACTATTTCAGTTACACACTATATGTTCAGAGAAACACAACAGCGTCATATCTTTGGAAAGAACAGGTTCAGTCAACCTATGGGTCCAACTAACGTCCAGATCCAATCCCGCGGTGATTTTGACTTGACTTGTTTCCGAACTAGAATGACCCCCGTGCGTTTGGAGAAATCGTATCGGATCATATCAACCATGTTCCTGGCCAAGAAGTGATTCAGTTTCCAGGGAATCAACGCATAGTGATGGTCAGCGATTTCATCATCCATTCTTGCCAGGTTGCCATCAACTCCCTCGCCCGACTCAGATGCGACTCATGACAAGTGAAAATTATGATCCTTAGTGGGCCAAATGACACAATATTGGTGAGAAACCGTCGAAGACTGGTGAAGGTACGTCCGCTCATGCTTATCTTTGGGTTAGTTATGCTACGAAGTGAGCCCTTGCCTCGTGTCTATGTGTATGTCTTGAACTGATTACTCGGCGTACGCACGGAGCAATGATCCCAGATGGCCGCGGCGCCGCTCCGTACCGCTTGGCACGCGCCCTCATCGACGCCTTGCCAGAGGGCATCTGCTCCATCTCCATCGCGTACCCGGACTCCTCTGACTCTGAAGTTAACGTCTGCGCGCCGCTCCCCCGATCAGCACCGTGGACCGACGGCGTCCTCTTGCGCGCGGGGGTGGGCGGCTCACATCCCTTATTCGACACCGAGATTGCGGCCAATCGCACCGCTGGCCTACTATATGCTATGAAGTAAGTCCTCACCTCGCTTTGATATGTGCTAAACTGATCGTTACGTGCTGGTTTTCGCCCCTCCCCCGTCCGCCGGTCGATCAAAGTTTATTGCTCCCCGGGGAGACGTGGATGTCTATGCTACGAAGATGGTCAGGGGCATTCCACACTGTCGCTCGCATTATATCTGAACCATTGGACTCCGCGTCATCGTTTTGATTTCGCACGTATTCGGGATTATCTCCCCAACATACCACGGATTGTTGGGACCAACCCCTCTGTCGCATGACCATTTCGCAGGACTACGTTGCTTCCTCGCCTTCTTCCCGCATTTTTTCGTGTCCCTGGACATATGCCGGATAGCCATAGTATTACTCATGGTAAATGTAGAACAGATCGATCAAGTGTTGCCAAGTTACAAAGCATGTCACGGAAAAAACGGTAATCATATCGGGGGAACGCAACTCGATAGAAAGCATACTGGCTCGTTCTTTGAAAGGTCGCAAGGAAGCTTATATCTCATGTTCTGTGCGTAGAGTCAATCGCACTATGAACGTCCAACTGAACGAGTCAACGTTATTCTTGAAAAATGTCCGCAATGTCACCGAAGTAGACACCAACTCACTAAATCTTGCCCAGTTCTAATTATCTCCTGTGCTTTCTCGCATCCGGTGTCCCCAGCAGCCCAACCCAAAGACGCGCCGTGAAGACGCTCATGTCAAAATCATCATCACCTCCTTTCCTTCTCGGCCCAACCAATAGATTTCCTCGCCGAAGTGAACACGGGCAGCAAACGATTGACTTCCCTCCACCTTTCGAGGAACATAGTCACTTCTTCTTTGGTGCGGGTATTGACGCCAATAACACGCCGACCGCGACCCCAGGACGACCAGACATCCTTCAACTCTGGGCAAATGTCACTCAAAAATGCCGCGATCATGCACGGATGCCGAATTTCTGTCATCAGAAAGTTGATCTGAGTGCATTTGTGGTGCTTGACCCCACCGCCTAGATGTATGTCCAGAACATCGCTATCTAACATGATATCGATGCTGGTAAAATCGACCTTGATTGCAAGCGTGACGAGCTTGGTGCAGCGTGAAAGCAACGAGAGAAGTCCCTTGTGTGTCATGCGCGACTTGAAATTTTCGTCGCTTTGGAGTTTGAGATTCGTCAACTCTGACCAGTGATTCGCCAATGTCGTGATTGCATAATCATCAAGCGCGAGTTCACATGGCAGTTTAAAGTCGAATGAGTGAATATTTGCAAGGAGGAGGGGTTGGAAAGTGGCCAGTGAAACTGCAAAGTGCCTGAATTCATAACCAGATGGTTTGCAGTACAGCGAGATACACGACAGCTTTTCCAAATCGGAGGAGGTAGAAAGTGCAAGAAAAAACAAACGAAGGTCATCTTCAGAGGTGGGCTGTTCATACACCTCAATCGACAGGCTTTCCAGCCTGCAACACATGGCTTTGATGAAGGGTGTCAAGAGCGCGAACGCATCCACAAATAGCTGCAACGTGCGCAGGGAAGAGGATGCTAGTGATGGAGAGGCAGCACAGAGCTACTTGAAATCGAGTACGAGCTCGAGATAAAGCAATGAGGGGAATTGGGAGATGGCTATCATCGTAGCTTCATCATGTGCACAGAAATGAAGCGATACCAGTGACTGGAGGCGCATAAGTGACTCGAATAAAAGCTTGTTGTTGGCATCTTGTATCTGGGAAAAGCCGAGATGCTGCAACGACGGACATGTATGACTGACTGACGTAAGAATGGACATCTCAAGGGGATATAGTATGAGCGAGACCAGGGAAGGTGTCAAGATCAACCGCACAAGTGGTGTATACTTTTTCTCTTGATAAATCCAGGAGAGTTTTTTCAGATGTGGAATGAGCGGACCAGGAGTCGGGGGATTTGATAGCGCAGAGATAACACTTTCATCCAGAGCTGAGCACAGTGTCTGCCCGTACGGAGATACATTTCCAAATGAATGTTGTCTGAAGGTTCGCACTCGAGAAGAATATTTGAAGAAAATGTCCCAGTCACTTCGCTGCATGGGTCGTTGGAATATCTACTTATTGACATCAGTATGTAAGATAGCGGAAGGAGAATGAAGAGGACGCACCAGTATCCCCTTATTATTTACCTTCCATAGGTCCCGAGGAAGACAGCAAAAAAGATGGACGAGCGAATCCAAATCGGCCCACAAGATATTGAGAGCGACATCATTGAAGATGGCACATGTACGAGCGAGAGCTGCTAAGGTGCGCCGTCCCTCAGTATATTCCAAGCAGACCTCCAGGAAGATGGTGTGCTGAATCTCGGTGATGAACAAGCACCTGTGCATCTTCAAGCGCTTGACAAGCTTGGTACACTGGTCTGAACGTTTCGGAACGCGGTGTGAACACTCGGCAACAGAGCGTGATGAACATATGGATTCGGAGCAGAAAGAGCTTGTTGGAGACAAGTCAGACCGCTTACCGTAAATATTACATAACTTTCCTTTTTCGTACATTCTAGACATCGCCCGCGTGGCGCAAACCGCTCTCCTCCAGTCTCGTATCACGTCGACTGGAGGTAAGCCGTACTATTCGTACCTACTCACATTCGTTACTTACCTGTACCGTAGTGCTTACTCCGTGCAGGTGAATATCAGTCTCGTATCACGTCGACTGGAGTGCTTACTCCGTACAGCCCTCAGCCCTGCGCTCTGTTAGAGCTGACTGAATGTGCGGTCCCCTATTTATACGCCCTAGCAGAGGCGTGACGGGCGTGACGATGACGCCGTTGTTGGGGATTGGGGATACAGTAAGTATGCCTGTATGGAATGCATACAGTGTGTTCCAATCGGGGAAAAGAACTGCTGCGAGATACACCCACCATACACGATATAACAATTCATTGAGTAACTATCAGGGGAGAATTTTACTCCGTGGTCATTATTTCCTCATCACTGCCCACATGTACTTCCCGTCAACGAGGTTGAAAGCAGCGAAAATATGCTCACTTTTAGCGTCGATTTCTCGGATTGGCTTCGCTTCTTTTTGGTTAGTGGTACTATTTTCATTCTCGCCTTCTGATCCTTACTGGGCTAAATGGCTCATGCGCGAGGGCTCTGCACTCCAGCTCTAACGAACCTGCCGGATCGAGATGTATCGCCAGGTCAAGAACGTTCTATTTTCCCTAAATCAGTTTGATTTTTGTGTACTCGACTGTCACTCATTATCGTTCACGACATCAGAGTGGTTAATGTCTCTGCATGGCGATGAGCTTGCATGCAGCTAATCCATCATTTTATGATGCCGCTGCAAGTCTACTTAAAGGGGATCATCGATCATTACTTCTATCGAAACGCCTCCCGATGCAACATGTAGATTCATTCACACAGCAATAAAAGTCGGACGTGTGATTGCCACAATGGATGCTTCGTGGCGGCCGGAAAAAAAAAGAACCATAGGCGACCGGTCGTCACCTCGAAAAACGCCGATTGTAATGGTTGTGCCCTCCACAATGTTGCTCCGCTCAATCCAAGTGCCCGACTGAGGCTGTAATGCATGTCAGCCGACGCCATTCTCGCATCATGCTTCCATACTCTCCAGTCTTTATCGATGCATCAAGCGCTCATCGTCCCAACGTGCATCATCCGCGTTCGTGGCATGCACTAAAATTAAAATTATCGAAGGAAAAAAAAAATACAGCACAGAAAAATCAACAAAAAAACAACGCAAGCGCCACGGACCCCGATCCCTCACCCAGAACCAGGCCTGAGCCTTTTCAACACCCGCTCGTGCAACGCCTGAATCACAGGCCCGACAGAACTGCCCTCGCATACGACGCCAACGTCGATCGGGGCGATACGTCGCCCTGCAGAGCCGCTCTGGGACGCACGCAAACGCGTAGCGCGGATGGCGTCGAGCACGAGCGTGCGGAAATTGGGAATGGGCTCGAACCCCATCCGGTCCATGGAATCCGAAAGTGCGTCCGCCCCGGGGCCCGTATCCGACCGTGGTACAGAGTCGCCTCGAAAGACCGAATACGACGCGTCCAAAATGGCGATGCGTTTGTCAGTCATTAATCTCAGGTCTAGTGCGTGCCTGGGAGACGAACGTGGGGCGTCAATAAACATGCGAGAGAGATATTTCAGGGGAAAAAGGAGTGAGAGAAAAGGGCACGTGCCTGAGATCACCATACAATATCCGCCACCATCCCATACCCTTGACAATCGTATCGAACCACGGTTCTTGAGCGGACTTAACTTGTTTACCCTTGCCATGACCAAATGACAACCGCTCTTCCCTCGGACCTGCCGCGAGGCGGTCGAGTTCGATAGCGATCGGCAACGTGTCCCGAAGGAGACCCACGAGACGGTGAAGTGACGGCGCAAGAGCACCGTGACGAAGTATCTGGCGGAGATACGGCTCAGCTTCTTCGTGAGGGTTAAATCGAAGATGTGGTTGTGTGGCTGGAATCAGGGGTGGTGGCGCGAGGGTGTTTGCATTCGATGGCGCAAGTGATGGAGAACGTGAGAAACGAAGCTCAAAGGAACCACCTGTAGGGGAAAGTTGGTCGGTGCAACTTATCAATACGGTATAATCCTGCACGCGTGTCGTTAATTAAAGTTCGTGCAGGAAAAGAGGAAAAAGACTCGCCGAAGAGTAGGCAAGCTCGACGGTTTGTAGATCGAAC
This sequence comes from Austroboletus novae-zelandiae, assembly GCA_038090275.1. Taxonomy (NCBI): domain Eukaryota; kingdom Fungi; phylum Basidiomycota; class Agaricomycetes; order Boletales; family Boletaceae; genus Austroboletus; species Austroboletus novae-zelandiae. The sequence goes on along the minus strand of JBBPML010000152.1, from coordinate 19,851 downwards.
GAAAGGAGTCGAACGTCTCTCCATTTTTTTTCCTTTGCCATCTGGGCAACTGCATCCATGGCTCCCGTCAGCACGAGCAACTTTCCAAAACGTATCCAAGCGCCTTACCTTCTCGGGCAATCACCACCATCTTGGACACCCTCGCCCACTCTTCGAGGAACTCGTCTACGCATGTATCCACTTCCTCCGACAAGAACGACACAATTGCCTCCGTTGCATCATAGATGATCCTCTTCGATGGCCGAATAATGTCACTGCCACTCCGGTTGGCGGCAGCCCGCTTTCCAACAGGCCGCTGAACATATTTAAGCTTGACACACGTCACGACTTGAGCCTTCTTGTCTGACCACCAATTTAGTGGTATGACACGAATGTTGGGCATCGCCGCCTCGGCTGCTGGAGCACCGGAAAGAATATCGGACGATTGAACGCAGAGGGCGGGTATAGAACGGGCGAGGGAGGAATGCATGTATGATAAGGTGGATGATAGAGGGAGTGCACTCGTCGGGTTGACGTGCGTGTATGGAATCGCACGGAGCTTGAGCTGCGCTTCGACTTTTGTGTAGGCAACGCGCGCACTGACAATGCATCGTACAGGCTCGAGACTGGTAACCACTAGGACTGGTACTACTCACCAACAATAGGCGTAAAGCTCCCGCAGAGTTTGTGTCTCCAAATGGAAGCTAGTGATGCATAAAACAGGGAAATAGTTAGACTACCTCGTGCAAAACTTACTTGTCTTCCCTCCGTAGGTTGCTATGCGCGGATGAGGTAACTTGACGTTTCCGTTTTTGCACCACGTGAGGAACTTCCATACGCAACCCCATGGCGACATCGTGTGGCTCCTCCTCGCCTCGTACACGGCGAACATCTAACCATCCAATGTCTTCCATGATCATGTTGCCATACATACTGTCTGGCAATACCTTGACCGAGATGAGTGCATAGCGAAAATCTTCTTCGGTCATCACGAGCACAAGATAGTGAGACGGAAAGTTGGACAGCTTGATATACATCATGCCCCTCGCCGATGGACCCAGCTTTTGTATCTCTGAAGAACGCACATGGTTAGAATCAGCAATGAACAAATAAACAGGAAAACGTACCCTCCTTGGAGAAATTGCGGTTTCGGAATACCTGTAGGCCAAGATAGCTCGCCTTCTGCTCGACAAGGTCCATGATGGTCTATAAGGGTGGCAATCCATCACATCAACCTTTCGTGCACATCGGACGTTTTTGTGACTCACATTGAATCGTAGTCTGAGCAACGCTTCCAGTAGCAAAGTTGGATTGTCATTCAAGCGGTCCGAAATAAGTGCAAAGCGGGGGCCACGGGAGGCAGCAGCGAGATCACCAGTGTCTCGAAGGTTCATGCGACCCGTTCTGACGTCGACCGAGATAAGGACGATTTCATCCGCACAGAGATGGACACGAAGGACATGATGTCCGCCTGCGCAGGTTTAGACTTTCTCTTGCTCCATAAACCAAAAAACACGGACCATGAGAATCTAAAACGACCTTTCCTTCCGGAGAAAAGACGTTGCGCGTTGGGCCACGTTGGAGTTGTAACTGAAATACTTTAAGGATACCTCTGGCGTGCGCATTGATAACCTTGTGTATCATCGCCTCGAAATCGAGGTTGTTTGACACCTAGATCAGAATTCAGTGTCAAATTCACAGACCAACTATATATACTTACCACCGAAAGGTCTCCAATAGTTGCCATGCCTTGATCGATGACGACACCCAGCGTACCCTTCATGGGCTCCCACTTGACTTCAAACTTGAGTCCTTCGACTTCGTCTGATGGCCGTGCTGATCCAAGCTTCGCTTTGAGCTGAAGTTCGGATAGCATACGAGCTGTGGGCGATCTCGCTGGTCCACCGCCAAGTTTGGGACTTGCGCGACTCTCAACAATCGAGATGGTCAGCGTCCCTCCATGCGGCGGTAATTTAATGCGAGTTGGAAATTGCGCGCGATTTGCTACGGTAGCGGGGGTAGGGCGTCTTGGGAGTAGCCTCAGGGCATCTCGAAGTCGAATAGGACGGGGCACTCACAACCAATATGATACCGAGAGTGTCTTGTTACCATTCGATAGTTCAACCTTTAAATACTGTCCCCAACCGAGAGAGCACATGCGCATCGCCTGCAAGTAAAAATCAGCTAAGAAAATGTTTACCAAATCGATAAAAATATGCAAAGACCGACTTGATACCATAATATCCGGAGTTGGTACGATAGAGACATAATCTCTAAGAAACTATCGTGAATTAATACTCTTAAGTTCTCGGGGTCATACTCACGTAGAAAGTTGTACAATCGAATAAGAGGCGCGTCGACAGTTCCCTCGGGTATTTTCGGCCTTTCAGGGACCTCGGTATTAGGAGGCAGGTCTACCGGTTCAGGCAATGGTAAGTAGTATGCCATGCGAGCATCCGCTTCGTCCGTGATGTGTCTTTTCAGCATGCCGGTCGGCTCTTGAGGGAACTCTGCAGGTCGTAAGAGCTTGATATTGAAGTACCTGTGCCGCATAACACGTACCATCTGCCCCAGTCATGTCTCCTCCAACCGAGATAAGAAATTTCACCTGAACGAAAAACCAGCCATCATCTTTCTCCGCCCCACGCATGCAAACGGAGGTTTCAAACAAGCCCGGGACGGTAAAGTGCACCCTCCCCCCGGCTGAATCACAAACAAGTTTCAAACGAAGCCCTCATAATGGAGACAAGGATTATGTGACAATACCAATTCGATGCTGAGACATTTCGACGGGAACTATTTCCGTCATGCGGAGACGATACCGCATAATTTCCTCCATGTTGGCCAGAGTTTTGATCACCTCGGAGTCGGTCAAGGGTGGAATGGGGATAATAGATTTCTGCATTCAGTACCATGAGTCCATTTTCTAAGTACAGGGAGGCACAATGCGACCTTGATCCCGGACGGAAGACGCTTATATGTCCCCGATGTAAGAACGTCAAGAGAGGTAAGAATATCATGATTCCGGAGTCTAGAAAAATATTAAGAAATGGTCAAATATAGGGGCGCGCTCTCACCTTGCGGGATCTAGACTTTCCCTAGCATAAGTAAGCCCACCAATAACACTTTCAAGTTGTTGGTTCTGGCTCATGAGAAAGGCCGTGATGTTCTACTTCTGTATGAATACGGACACATCAGTAAAAGAAGGCGAAAGTACTTACCATACACTTTTGAACGGTCTCTGCGTCGCGAGCCCATTTCGAGACAGCATACAGCTTCACGACTTGCTTCTTGGTCTTGACGACCCAGTCGGCGATCGTTCGTTTCCTTGCGGCATCTGACATGTTGGGAAGCCTGAATCGACCAACATCACGAAATGGCCCAAGGGAGGATCATACATGCTCACGTCTCTGCGAGTTCGGATAGCTCTGCATAGATGGCCTGCATGACCCTGGAAAGCAGGTCCCCGAACGGTACTTGACCATCGAGAACGACGGGAAGTTCCATTTCGAGCTGCTCCATAGTGGGCTCCTGTTCCAGATGGCCGTTTCCCGTGAGTCCGTTCAAGATGGCGAGCGCCTCGGCTTTTTGTTTTTGCATGTCGAATGCGCCCCGGCTTATACCATTGGTCGCTGAGGTTTCCATCGAGCGGGACGGCGGGGGAAAAGACGGGCAGGTCGTCGTTGCCGACGTCGCGCGTGCAAAGAGAGAGAAAGAGGCGCAATCGAGAGTTAGCCGACGGGAGAAACGCGCCACCACAGCGGCTCTCGGAATGTAGACCGCGCCCACGTGACTCGGAATTATCCGGTACCCAAACAGCTTTCCCGAGTTCACCATCGAGCTCGACGACGACGACGACGAGCTCAACAATGCTCAGCCTCTCAAAATCCGCCGCTCTTTTGCAGAGGCGGTCTCCTGCGCTCAGGCGCTCTCTTGCAACCGTAGCAGACCCACCTGTGCGGCGCTATGGAGGGCTCAAGGACCAAGACCGTATCTTCACTAATGCATATTGTAGACATGATCACGGTATCAAGGGTGCTCTGGTCAGTTTACGCATTTTTTAAAATTGTTCTCGAGATTGAATCACCCCTCAAGTCTCGGGGGGACTGGCACCGGACAAAGGATATCCTTCTGAAGGGCGACTCTTGGATCATTCAGACTGTCAAAGACTCCGGACTCCGAGGCCGTGGAGGTGCAGGTTTCCCAAGTGGACTCAAATGGTCCTTCATGAATAAACCTGGCTGGGAAAAAGACAAACGGTATGTCTTTCTCCACCCGTCTTCCTACCTTGAGTTAACTTCTTCTCAGACCCCGCTACCTTGTAGTCAATGCCGATGAGGGCGAACCGGGAACGTGCAAGGATCGCGAGATTCTCCGTGGTGACCCCCACAAACTGGTGGAGGGATGTCTCGTCGCTGGCCGCGCCATGAACGCGAACGCAGCGTACATTTACATTCGCGGAGAGTTCGTCCAGGAGGCCAATCACCTGCAACAAGCGATTAACGAGGCATACCGTGCCGGCTTGATCGGTAAAAACGCTTGTGGTTCTGGTTACTCATTTGACGTTTACGTTCATCGCGGAGCTGGCGCCTATATTTGTGGCGAGGAGACGGCCCTTATTGAATCTCTGGAGGGGAAACAGGGGAAACCTCGTTTGAAGCCACCTTTCCCTGCTGACGTTGGTCTCTTTGGTTGCCCAACTACTGTCGCGAACGTCGAAACAGTGGCTGTTGCACCAACCATTTGTAGACGAGGGGCACCCTGGTTCGCCGGTTTTGGTCGAGAACGCAATCAGGGTACAAAGCTTTTCTGTATCAGTGGCCATGTCAACAACCCATGTGTGGTCGAGGAAGAGATGAGTATTCCTCTTAAGGAACTTATCGAGCGGCATTGTGGCGGTGTCAGAGGTGGCTGGGACAACCTACTTGGCATTATCCCTGGTGGAAGCTCTGTCCCTGTCCTGCCCATTGATAAATGCTCCGAGGTACTTATGGATTATGACTCGCTGAAAGACGCGCAGTCTGGTTTGGGTACAGGTGCTGTGATTGTCATGGACAAGAGCACGGACATTGTCGCTGCTATCGCACGGTTCGCTTCGGTGGGTATTCTCGATGCTGGCCCCGACTCTTCATTGACGAGTGCACCAGTTTTATAAGCACGAGTCTTGTGGCCAATGCACACCATGTCGTGAGGGTACGACATGGATGATGAACATGATGAACCGTATGGTTGAAGGACGCGCCCACCGCCGAGAAATTGACATGCTTTTGGAACTCACGTATGCGGTCCATCTTTTGTTTGGTGCAATTCGCTAACTTTGTACGTAGCAAACAAATTGAAGGACGGACTATCTGCGCACTTGGCGACGCTGCTGCCTGGCCAATCCAAGGTCTCATGCGTCATTTCCGTCCCGAAGTCGAGGCTCGCATCGACGCGTTCCGTGCTGCCAACGGTGGTGTTTTGTTTGGCGGTCGGTTGAAGAGCGAAGTAGACCCAACCTTCGCAGCGTCAGACAATTTGGGTGCCAACCTGATAGAGCCGGGCGATAGAGTATAATGTAATCGTCCCTCGTAATCTGATATCCAGACAGTGCGAAATCGGTCTTGGAGTGACAGGTCGTGGCATTGACATGAGGCCAGTTTGTGTTATGGTTTACACTGATTTAGAATGTGTTTCTCTCGTAGTACGACCGACTTCCACACGGCCAACTTTTTCCGTCTGACTCTGTCGGCGTCTACTCATATTTTACGTCCAAACGTTCATCTCCACTTGATCAGTGACGTCCTCCGGTGATGGTCCTTGGCGCAAGTTTTGGGGCTTCTTCCGTTTTCAGCGAATTATTCATGCCGTCGGTTTAATATACCACCGACAATATCAAGTACATGCCGGGCCCCGGAGTGAGGCCGCCGCCTTAGGCTCACGGTCACGTCAATGCAGTGGAGCCTGCTGCAACCTTACTCTTTTCAAACAAAGGGTCCTGCGGCTCGTGCGTAATGCTATCTCCAACGCATTCCGTTGGAACTTTACCCCATTCATGGCGGTTTTCCCGTCGTATGTCTTCAGCTTAGACTTGTGGCGCCTGCACGCGAAACTCGGAAGCAAGTCGTGTCGGCATAGCCGCTTCATCAACGTATAAAACGGGTGGCAGTCGGAACAATGGGGCGCAAGCCAAACGCCGTCCCCCTTCGACCTTTCCCTGTCTCCCGCTCCTTTTGTCTGATTCCTACTCGCCATGTACAAATCCTTGATGCTATTTCTCTACGCCACCATGCTCGCGAGCGTCGCCCTCGCCCAAACCATTCTCATCTCCCAACCCCAACCGAATGCGAACGTGACCGCAGGCTCCGACATCACCGTGCAACTCGCGAAACCCGTGCGTACGAACATGCCATACCGCCCTTCTTTGCTGAATTGAGGCCTGACGCAATCGTACTGACACCATAACGCGTTAGATGGCACTTACCGGATCCGAAGATATCGCTGTCGTTATCGGTACCTTTCCCTGTACGAGCGGGGCGTGCCCTGGCGCGAGCGAGGTCCTGGGCGACATCTTCTATAGCGGTCCGTACGACGCAGAGTTAAACTCGGACAATTACTATCCGTACCAAAACTTCACGATCACCGTCCCGTCCTGGTACAGCGGTCTCATGCAACTCGGCGTTGCACACTTTTATCTGCTCGGGGTAATGCCTTTGCTTAGTGACGGAAGTGAATGCTGACAATGCACACACAGGCGGGCTTGAGTGCCGAGCTGCAGCTCACAAGCGTTAACCTCAACGTCGCCGCGTCCGGCTGAGACGATGCCACGTTCACGATAACGTTCATTCACGACCCTTTTTCCTTTGTTTTTCTTTTGTTCCCTTTTGTGTGTTTTTATTATGTCTCTGGCCGTGGACACTTCGTTTCGTTGATCTAAAAGAACCCACTCGGTCCACCGAGATTGGACGTCCGGACGTTCGATATGTATGTATGTATGATACCGTGTTTTGGTATAGCGCTGGGAAGATCGTGTACGTAGTCCTACCCCACGAACAATCTATTTACGGTTTCGGATTACGTCGTCGGACTATGCGCGAGTAAAGAGGCGATCGTTTCCCGGTGCCTCGGCCATGTTGCACGAGATGCCCACGAACGGACTGGCAGTGCACGACTTCTTTTATTGTTCCCGAGGTGGCTTCAAGGTTTCGGTCAGCGTACGTAACGGCGATATCGGGAATGACGCGTCCGTTCACGAGAGCGCGGCTTCGAAATTCGATGGGCCCGTCCAACCTTCCGCCTGCCGCGGCTAATCGGTACTTTGATCGATCGACCACGGGCGATGAGCATGACCCGTCGACCCAGGACACGAATCGTGGCTCGTGGAGGCCGGAATGTCTCCTTCAAAGCCTACGGCGCTCGAGTGAGCCAAGTCTCGACCAGCACAGCCCATACAATCTCCGTCCGTTCCATCCAGGGGCTTTCAGATCCAGTTCCTCCGGATGTGACAATGGTCTTTCCTGTTCGGCCATCACGGACTCAGTTCAGTGTCAGAGTACGAGGCCAGCGCGGGGAGACAGCGGCGATGATGGCATCCAGACGCATCGATGCACATCTGATTCGGGAAAAAAGCTCTAAGAATCAGATTCCACGCCCATTGCGGGAGCTGATATGAACGATCTGACAGACCGTTCCCTGTCCAAGCTGTCCTGCGTTCGACTCGGCAGCCGACGTCACGCACGTCATTTGAAGCGCATGCCATTGTTTTTAGACCGGACGAGATCTAGATGAGACATTTAAAGTTTGGACGGAACGCGTCGCTAGAGGGTGTCGGACGGCGCGTGCGCCACACGCCGTGAGTTGGATGTGATAAAAAAAAGTATATTGACGCTGTGACGGTCTTGGCATGGCATAAACATGCGCCCATGAATATGCATGGCCGCACCGGCAGGATCAGATCCGCATCCGGCTGGCGATTGGGCGTTACAAATCCGCGTAGCGCTTGAGCTCGAACCCTCTACGAACAGCAGACTCCGGGCCCCAACGCGATGCATGCATCAGGATTTGCACGCGCGCGTTACGCGTCTTAATCATGACTCTTGATTGTCCCCGAACGTTCTTGCTAAAAATACCAACTCGCTGCTTCGCGTCCGCGGTACTCGGTTCCCTGCAGGTCATTGGTCGACTATGGAAGCGATCAAGGAGCCTGGAAAAAAAATGTGACGGCGCAAAATGGTTTCTGAAAACGGTCGGACGCACCTTGTATCGTGGAAGAAAGGCGCGCGTTTTTTTTACTCTTTTGACATGCACACGGACCTCGTGTCAAACGAGACCATCCAGGGATACATTCGAGGGCTTGGCTTACAACGTTTGCCGCCGAGGCGGTGTGGACGAGGGTGCGGGATGAGGGAACGTGTGAATTGCCGTCGTTGTAGCGAACTCGGGAATGAATCGACTTTTACGACGAGCCGCTTTCTGAGAGAAAAAATCTTATACTCAAACCATGAGCACAAAACGGCGTGCAAGATGACGTTTCTCGAAAAAAGATATTAGCCTTGACCACAAGAAGCAGTAGCAGGGCACGTTGCTGGTCCCTTGGGGGTTCACAACAGTTGTAGATGAGTGTCGGCGGAGAGCGTGGATGAACCGGTGGATTGACTCACGGGCCCCACTGGAAACATCTAGCGTGACTAACAATAGCCTAGGTCACTATAAGGTGGTAGACTGATACGCATACAACAGTACTAAACTGCTAGGCCTGTACTTATTGGTGGTATAGTTCCTATCCTCGCACATAGTAGTACTAGGCCACGGCTTGCCCCGATGCATGGTGGCTTTTCAAAGTCTTTCGTAGTGAGCGGTTGACCATAAAGAATCTTCATGTGTGAACGGTCTACCTCTCCGCCGAATCGCAAGCAGTGAATTTGAGAACGTGATCACATCTTCTCAAAGCTGTCAGGGACGTCGAACAGGTTACGCTGTGCTCCTCCATTGTTGACATGAATAATAGTCTCTGAGATAGAGCTGCCCAAAGCTGGTCGATCACTTCCCAAGGCGGAGTCCAGTCAGAGGGAATGGTATACAACTGACGGTTTCTTGCGTCGGGACATCCAAAGCGCATATGTACATATGAAAGTGAAGATGCTGTAGGGAGCACTCTGCTGGACGTCTATCCAGGTGTCCTGTATTGCGATTGTAACTTTGCAGTTCAGGTCCATTTTGGCAGTCAGAGCACGAATGCTAAGATCAGATCAATCACAAGTGGAGCAAAAAACATGACCGAGTGGCCGTAACCTAGCTTGCATGCAACCTGAGCTTGAGACTGTGGGAATTCGATATTTCGAATCATAGTCAAAACAAACCTTGCGCTAGAGAATCCTTCGTGAGCATGGGGCCCGGAGTGACCCGACACAAGTATCGCAGCGGTCCAAGCGTTGAGAAAGTGGAGACGATGGAATTGGTCGAGAAATTCCGTATGTTCAGTTCATCCTCGTCGCTGATATAGATGGCACCAATAGCATCACCAGCAACGTCGAGCCATGCCTTCGCCACCTGAATATTGGAAAAATCGAGGATTTGTGCACCGACGTCGAAACGAATTTCAGGTCGCTGCACAACTAGTGTTCGGAGGAATCCAGGTGGAGTCCATCGTTCGCCATTCTTGTTAATCACCTCGTAAGAGTCATTCTCTTTCCGAAGCAGGTATTCGAGAACCTTTGCGTTGGTTCCTCGCTGCTGGTCGAGGTCGTTCTGAACAATTGTCATTGGAAATAACCAGTGACCATCATTCGATCCCAAAAATCCTAAAGGCAGATTTAGGAACCAAACTTGGCAACGCCAGTCGATAAATAATCGGACCACCCACTAGTTGCAAATATTTCACGCTGCTCCGCTAAATCTCAGCTAGAAGCATGAAGTTTCCAAGGAAATTCCTTTGTCTCCTTCGGAAAACTCACCCGCAAAAGGTAGAAGTCTATGACTGATTGATTACGAGAAAAAGGTGGGAGGATGACTTTATCCCATTGTTCCGAGGGCCAGAGGTCGATCTCGCTGAGTGTCCGAAGCGAGTCCGGTGTTAATATATCTTCGATCCAAAGTGCATATTCCGGGAAAGGGTTATCCAGATCCAGCAGGATTTCGAAGGACCATAGTAATAAGATAGGCAGATGAAAAATAATAGCGATGTCAGGATGACCGAATAGCTAGCATGTCTTTGGCCCGATACGGAGCAGCAAGCTTCGGAGTCCAAGATACGAAACAATGCGAGTACTGAGACTGCTTGACAAGGCCATAATCGACGCGCCATCTCCGTTCTGTGAGCGCGAACGATAGGACGTCAGAAGCCAGGAGGGAAGGAACAAGCAGTAGAACACTCCAGATGCAGCTCTCCACTGAACGCTTAGCGTGCTCTTCCACCTTCTTTACTGTATCGGGAATTTGGAGAATATCCTTGTCTGATATAAGGCTACGAATTGCCTGTCGCAAAGCGGGATCAAAGATGTCGTGGAAGTTGAGACTGGAGTCCTCTATTCATCACATGTTTACAATCAGTAATACCAGCTGTCGATCAATGGAGGCTTTACCTCGGGCGAGGCCAAAGCGCAGAAAGGATCCGGTGGATCACATTCATAGTAGAATTGGGATGATTTCTTGCAAGGGTAAGGGCAAGGACGTACTGAGTGATTGTCCGCCGATGTGGGTGTCCATCTACAGGTCGATCGCGTAAATCAATTGGAGTCGCGGATGAAGGACCTTGTTGCTCTCATCCAATGTCTCGAACATGAGAAACAATGCATTACTGCCGTGATTATCCCCCATATGTTCGTGAGGGCTTTGTTTCGAATAGCTGGGCGACTGGTTCGGGGGCCGAAAGATGTTGCCCACGAAACTGTCTTCCGGTAGCTGAGGTTCCAAAAGCGAGTTCATCCAACAGTCATCACAAGAATTCTTACCAACTGCGACAGGGCTACCAAGATGTACTCGTAAATAAAATTCACGGGTTTTTGTGCCGGGCCAGCCGCAAGTCGACGACCTGTGTCCTAGTTACTCCTCCATGGACAATTGGGATGATCACAGATGACTTTCCTTCGCCCATGCTGACTGTTCCGTTTTGTTTTGGGATCAATATTTTCATTTGTAATTTCTGTTTGGGCACGGATGAGAAATTTTCCTTGTATCTGATACAAGCATAGAGAGACCATCAGTGGGGCGTAATACTCTGGAAAAAACAACACACCTGGATCGATAACCAATCAGAGTAATCTTTGGGATTCCACCCATCACATCCTTCGTTCTCTAATTCCTTGGAAAACTCCTCCTTGAGATCGTCCGGAACAAATCTGAGCAACATTCGAGCCCGCTGAAGATCCTGGAGAAGCAGAACTAATGATACCAGGGAATTCTTCCATCTTCTGGGAATGTCGATCGAGAAAGTGATTGAAAGATGCCATAGGAGATAGTTTTTAGTGATTGGCGGCCACTGATCGAATTGATCAAGCGTTTGTTCATACAGATCGGTCATTGGACTCAAACTTTTCTTCAATGCGACCATGAGCCGTACATCTCACATAGCGTGTCGAATATTGATAGCGGAAACGGAGAGTAACTGTTTCATGGAGTACTGAGTCATGTGACTGTTGCGAATGCCCCTTGACGTCATCAATATTCAAAGCCACCCATGCGTGTAGGTTGTGTATGATCGAGTGCTACTGATAGTAGTATTATGACTAGCATACATGAAAAACCGGATACAGTGAAACGAACTCTACTTTTGTCCATACACGTATACAACCACAGCCGTACAATATCATAGAAAACCTTTGATAAAGAAGAAAAACAACAGAAAGAGAAAGAAAAAACAACCGAGTCATAAACATCATATATCCTCGACAAACTTGGACCCATGCGTCCACACAGAGGCATTGGACATGGTCGAGCGATGACGTTGATCACCAGGCGACTCCCGCCCGTCCACGCTCGCCTCCCTCGGAGACGACGTCGGCGACGACAACGGCGACCCCGCATGCTTCGTAGAAAACGGATCCACGTACGGATACGCACACGTCGGATACACGAACCCCTCCGGTGCGTCCGACGACGGTGACTCGACCACGCGTACAGCCCTAGCGCCCGGACCAAGCGCATCCCCACCCTCCTGCTCGAGCACCGCAAGCGACCTGGGCATCTCGCTGCCCTCGTGCGCATCACGATCTGAATGAATCGCCCATTCATCATCGGAACCAGCTCGGATCCAACCGCGCCCACCTCGTCGGCCCCCTCCCGCCGTGCTCTGCCACAGCTGCTTCATTTTGTCGCTCAGCGAGCCGACGAGACTCGCTGTTGACGGGCCCGTCCCGCTTAGGCTTGCATCGAAAGCGCGCGAGCGTCGGTGGCGCTCGCGCCGGGCAGCACGCTCTTGTTCTGTCGGCTCGTGATGTCGGAGGAGATAAAAGACGGCCGCACAGCAGATGACGATAAGGACGCTCAGGGCGACGACGAGGCCAATGAATGCTAGCCAACGAGTCAGCGCCAGGAAGGAGGGCGTGAAAAAAAAAGTACCCACCGCCCTGAGAGCCGTCGATTTCAGGGACTTGGCGTATGAGACGCATTTACAGTATGTACGTATGGCGGGTCGGAATTTTTGGTGGATGGAGAGTTGGTTCTCCTTGGAATTGAGAGAGTGGATCAGAGAGCGATTAAGGAAGGCATTCGAAAATGCTTCGGTGACTTTCAGCCGCAGGGTGAACACGCTGACGCCGTGCTTGATCAAAAAAAAATTGGGGCATGGCTCTCGCCTCTTCCTTTTATGGTGACCCTACAAAAAGACTACTCAAGACGCGCACTGCGATATAAACAGTCCAGACAATCAAAACGAATCCCACACGATCTGTCTGTCCGTGGTGCAGTAAATAGTATATACGTCATTCCCATACTTCATGCGTTATAAATGTTCCACGTCTGTGCCACTGCATCAGCGCCGAACATGTTGGGAACAAAAGGCACACGCCCACCTTTCTCCACAAGAGACCCCAATGGTCATTGATCGGGCCCTCGATACCCCATGCAACTCCTCTAAACCACCAAAAGTTGCCCACGATCAAAAATGCAAAAATGCCAAACGCAACGCGCTTCGTCCGGTCCTTCCACCGCGCCGAGAAGATACAGTGATCAAGCAGGTGCGCCAACATCAAGACCGAGAAATACAGCGTCGGGAGCTGGGATGGCGTTTCAGCATGAGAAACAGACTCGAGCAAATATACCTACGTAGTGATGGATATAGGTCACCCGTCCCATGATGAAGAACGGAACTGTCGAGCACCATCAGATACGAATCGCAACACGTTTCTCTCTCGACTCACTGTAATGCAACACCCAGCCATAAAATGCAATTTTGCCCACATACAAAAAGTGACCCCACCCCTCTGACGATCTCGTCAGAAACAAATGTGTATACACACTGGACGAGTACTCACGCGCATCCATGTCCGTATACCTGCGCTGTTGACGGAATAGGTACAGTCCCAACAACAACAGACACCCAATGATGCTCGCAGAACCACTCCACCAGATGATCGGTGTCCCCAAAAGATAATACTTGGGCTGGTTATCACCCCACCCGCACATCCGCAATCCCAACCGCATAAACGGCCAGTCAGTCGGATTGGACGCCAGAATATCCTCCTTGTCCGGATCCGGTATGAGCGCATTGTTCGACGTCATCATCGCAACGTTGAGATGCCAAAAATCGCGCAAAAACGATGACCTGTACAACTTCTTATCGCCTGCCGGAACTAAAACAAAGTCAGAAAAAGAACAGCCCGTCAAGACCGCCAAGAACATGCCACCTACGTCGGTCGTTCCAATGACTCTCCACGTTCCAATACGTATGCGTATCGCTTGTATCGTTTTCTTGAATGCAACTGACTTCGATTTGCTTGAAGCCCCACTGAGGCAAGACGGCGTTCGCGGCATACAGGTAGCATCCGAGCGCTTGGTGTCGGAACCGTAGTCTGGTCGTCAACGAATGTACGCGTTTCACGTTGGAACGGCTGCCTTGACTCGTGTCATCCACGACTTCCACCACCCAGTAGTCATATAGGTCTCCGATCGACGTGTTACCATAGCAAGATACTTCGTGGTTCAGCTTGGTAACGGGCGCTGCGATCGGGTGAGAGTGGAGGTTGCGCGTTGTCGGTACGTGCTGGAGACGTATGACGTCACCGTGTCCAAGGAATTGCAGCTCATCGTTTGGATTATATTCGGGATCCTCCCAGCTCGGAAGCACGGCCCACTGATTGTTCTCATCCTTGTAGTGATAACAAGTCACTTGCTGTTGCGTCGAACCGAGCGGATATGATTGAACGTGCGAGTGGAGGAGACCACCACCCCAGCCCATGTTCTTGAGTGTGATTTTGGAACCGTATGCAATGTCTAGACATTGTCCGGTCAGCACAATTGGGTCAAAAAAAGACGAGACTTGATACGAACCAAGCGGGTTTCGGTGAAAGTCGTTGCCAACGAGATGTGCCTGGAAAAGCGAGCTCATCTGTGCATCACCAGGGCCGGAATGGTTCAAGATGAGAAAATGTATTTGGAAACATGTCATGTAGACGAGAATGGGAACGATGATCAGGCAAAGAACCCGCGCCCCCCAGTGGCGTAGTTGATCGCGCTGTAAAGTAAACCGTCAGCAAAGATGAGATGACAAGTCATGCAGTCTCACAGTAGACATGCGTAAATCACCAAACTTGTCCCAGAGATCCTCGATCGTATACAAGCCTACGACGGCAGTGACAAAGAATCCGACCCATTTGACGCTAGAATCAAAGATGATCATGGAATCGTTCCACAGGACAATAATCAACGTACCTTGTCACACAGCCAATTGATATGCCAGTTAGGGTAAGCCAAATCCACCAGTCGACAGAAAACGAGCTGTGGTGACGTATGCATAACCTCTTGCCGCATGAAAAAAGAAACGACTCACCGAAATTGTTGGTTGTGGAATTTGGAAAGGAAAAAGACCGTGGTAAAAGTGAAGAACAACAACATGGAATCGAGGAGAATAAACCGCGAGATACATAGCCATGCCACGTCTGAAAACCATGTGAGCGGCCCGTTCAAAGGCACACATGCGACGTACCGCACAACACCATGAGTGCGACCAAGTGGCACGCCCATGGGCTCATACCCAGCTCGACGGCGGTGTACCACCCAAGCGGGACGAGCGCCACGCCATACGTCGCCATCATGACGCGCATGGCCACATAGGGGACGCTCGCAGGATACGCCTCGCCGCTCTTGAACTCAAAGTTGCCGTCGTAGCCCGTCAATAGCCCAGCGAGGCCGACGAGCATCTTCCCCAACGGCGGATGAACGTCGAAATAAAACTCGCGTTTCAGATAGTGCGACCCAAACTTGCCAAAGTGGGCCTCGTCCCAGACGACTACGTTCGCGAGCCCGATTTTGTGGAAACGTGTCCAGCAGGAGAGGAGGGTGTATATCGCTGGCGGGACGTGCTCCCAGTTTTGTTGGATGAATTCGGTCTGATTGGCGTCAGTCAGTGGGCGGGGCTGCGGTGTGGAGAGGACGTACAATCGACGTTGGCGGCGGCGAATAAGGCTTGTGTATCCGCCCGCTGTTGACTCTACCCGTAGCGAGCCTCTGCTTGGCGTACACGCCTTTGCCTTCGTCGTCGTAGCGCGACTCCATTTCCTGTTCGTCCGCGCTCATGAAACCTCCGCTGCTCCCCGGCCCTCTCGCAATGCGTCGTCTCGCCGAGGAGTCGTCCATGTAGTGCAGTGGTAATGTGTCGTCGTGTGGGGTCGTCGAGGGAGCCCAAACGAGTGGTTGTGGATGTTGAAATGGATGTTGAATTTCTTCAAACTCGGATGACGTTCGCGGCGACGTGCCGGGTGCACCAAAGTTGACTTCAACCTGGGTCGGATTCATTAGCTTTTTCTCCGCCTCGTGTTGGGCTCGTGGGGCCTTCTACGGACTGAACGGGATTGGTGGGAGTGTTGGACGCTGTTAGTCTAGGTAGGGTTTTGTACGTCGCAACCTCAAAGGCGTCAAAAAGTTTGCAGTACACGTGGAGCTCTTTTGCCATATCTGAGCTGCCACCTCGGGGACCCCACGGTAGGGAGGGAAAAAAAGCCCGAAAACATGAGAACAATATATCAAAGACAGCATCTCATATAGACATAGTTTCTTTTACAACAAGGCTGCCCCTACTTGTGGCGAATGTACTGTGCTGCACACGGAATTAATCGTCATTTGTAGCCCCGACGACATCCAATGCTTACCTGTCACCATAGCATGGTCGCGTTCATATGGCTCCAACGTGATTTGTGCAATGGGCTTGAGTTTGCTATCCCTTAGTGTCTGCACTTCTTGCGAAAACACGGCAGACGGTGCTATGGTCGAGTCGACACAACTAGCTTTTATCGAGATGACGATGTGACCGCCATCTTTGAGGAAATATTGTGCATTGTAAATGACAATGCGTGCTTGATCAGGTTGGGCGACGTCTGCGAAGATCACGTCGACGGTGGAGATAAGCATGCGGTATTTGTTGGGTAGACGAGCATCCTCGATAATCGCTGGCATCTGACGTCAATACACTAAGCTCCCTTACAGCGACATCTACTCACGGATGACGTTCGTCCGCTTTTTGGTCATGTTGATCAGGTCGCGACCCGACCGAGGCGAAAACTCGACGGCATACACGACGCCCTCCTAGAGAATCCAAAGGCACCTTGAGCAACACCAGCAAATACGGAACCGAAATACGCACGGGACCAACAATGTCTGCGACGTGGCTCACGCTCGTTCCGCTCGCAGCACCCAAATACAACACCTTCTTCCCTGGTGCAATGAAAATGTCGTCCATCCCACCCAACACTCCTGCAGCCAACTTGCTCCGGAACGGGTTCCACACCCGGTACTCCACCTTCGTATCCCCCTCCCCTTCGATCGTGATTCGCTTCTCCCCGTACACGCTTTCCCCGGGAACGAGGTTTTTCGTGACCAACAAGTGATCCTTGCCTTTAGCGATAAAAATCCCAGGGTGTCGGTGCGGCTCGAGGATAACCTTTGCCCCGCCCCTGGCACCTCCGCGACCGCCGCACCTCCCTCCACGGTCCCCGCGCGCGCCTCGACCGCCACCACCACGGCCTGGAGCACCTCGACCGCGACCTTGGAAGCCGCCGCCTACATCGCAAGTGAGATCCATGGCGTGAAAGAGACTTCGAGAGACGCACCTCGACCACCCCCGCGACCGCCTCCTCTAGAAGCGCCGCGTCCACCTCCACCTCGTCCGCCGCCGCCTCTCCCGCCGAAACCACCGCGATTGCCTGATGCGCCTGCCGTACAGTGACCAGGGTGAGTAGTATAGTATAACGAGAAATAGAAAAAGATGGAATTTAAAGCTTACCGAATGCCATTTATTCGCACTCTGGCTACTTGATTTCAAGATAAACGGAGCTGCTACCCAAAAAATTTACAACTCATTGATCATGTAAGCAAACCTAAACTGGTCCGCGGCTCGCCGGCCCGTGTACTCTGTTTGATCAGGCACCTCAAGTTACTCGTGATGGCTACCGCTACCTCGATTCAGCATCGCTCAAGCATTGTCGGAACCTTGGGCAGCACAAAAGTCCCAGAAATTTCTCTCGAGACATGGAGTTGATGCAGGGCATTGGTTTCTTGGTACCGGTAAGACTATTCCGAATCGCCATGAAACTCTTCGTCCTGTTCACCCGTGGTGATCGGAACATATGGAGTCGTTTGGATTCTCGAAATTCACCAAAGCTTCGAAAGAAGCGGAAGGTACATCCACGAAGTATACGTCCGCTTCTTCCTCTACCTGTGCAACACTGCGGGCGGTCATCTCGCTAATGGTGGCGGCCAACGTTTGGCGAGTTCGACACGAATCAAGAAGCGCTGCCAGTGCCTGCCTTTTCTGGCGCTTGAAGCAGCCTGTGTTTGCGTCACGCACGTGTCTCTCTGCCGACTTTTGACCAGAAGGAACAAGATGACGAAGAAACGCCTTTGACGGGATGTCCGCAATTCTATCCAGTGACCGACCGTGAGTACTGATTATGGGTTGGTGTGTACAGTATACTAGGTTCCTGAATTATCTGCCTAGCGATTAGTAGGTTCTGTTTGAGGGTCCTCGATGGGTATTCTCAAAAACCTTGAACGACTATTCGCAGATTATCCGTCCTACATGCATATTGCACCGTCTGAGGCTACATAGCTTACCAAACCACCCGAGACTAATGACCAGCCGCAAGACGCATCCCATTCTTCTGCATCTCAGCAGACGGTCGAGTGTGAAAAACCGAGTGCGCACTTCATTTGTTTACACATTTCAAGCTTTCTTACGTTGAACAAGAAAACAAAGAATTTCCCGGAAATGATGACCAGCCGCAGGACACATCCCCTTCCTCAGCGTATCCTGGTGTACAGACGAACGAGTTTGAAGAAACGGTTACCACGAGTGCGAATTCCATTTCCACACTTGACACTAAGCTTTCTATTGAAGCTGAACAAGAAAACAAAGAAACACCGGGAAATAATGATTTGCCGCAAGAGGCATCCCATTCCTCGGCCCCTCCTGGAGTAGAGACAGATGAGTGCGATGAAACCGTTATCACGAGTGCGAAGTTTGTCTATCTACACATTTTCCTGAGCTTTCTGACGTCGACGCAGATATTCGGATCACAAACGCTGCCCTGGGTCTAAGACGAATCCCCACTGGATTCTTTGTTGTCGTCAATCACAATGGTCTTGAATGGAGAACGGAGAAAAAATATGTCTCAGTGGATAACGACATCGTCGAGTGGAATGAGCAAATCCCAATGTAAGGCGTCATTTCCTGTACTCGACTTCGTTTTAATAGATCCTGCAGAACATCCGAACTGACTGTGACTGTTGGCTTCAGGATATACGCATCCTTCGAATTACAGCCAATGTTGGGGTGTGGGGAGGAGCTTCGAAAGTTGACAATCACTGTGAAACAACTCCTGGAATACAATGAAAAAGCCCTTGGTGAGTAGACTATTTCCATAATGGTTCAAAACTGATACTGTTGCAGCATTCACTTTGTTTCCGAAGGATGGGGATGTCATATCTCCCCGTTTATCCTTCTTGGTTGCAATCAGTAGAGGAATGCACAAATATGGTGAAATGTTGGCCTCAAGAGTCATTGACTGACATTCTCATTCTGTACACTGTATGTACATGATCAGTCACACTACCATTGTGAATTAACTAGCAGTGACCCGTGCTACACTATGGAATAGTAAAGTAAATTTGCATCATTTGAGCACTTGTGATATAGCAGGTTTACCTGCAGATACTGTCAAATCCTCATAACCCCAACCCATTAATCCCAATTCTGATTCTACCCTCACCAGGAGCTCTGGAACTCCAGAGCTCTTTGCTCCTGGTGTGAAGGTTCATGCTCCTTCTCCAGACCTCTGGAGTTTGCATACTTAGAACTATTTCTCTCTCTTTTCACTTATTTATGTAGGTTCAGAGTTACTAGGAGTTATGCAAACACATCTCCGACTCAGTATTTAAGCCTTTCCTAGGTTTCTCACACACCTCAGTTGTCCCAGCCATCTTGGGCAGCAGCTGAGGTGAGTTTTCATGTTCTCTTACTATATCCAATACTTAACTTTATTGGGAATGCAGAGTATCCCAATGGTGCAGGGGCAAGAGGGAATAGGGCTTAGGTGGGAGACTCACCAAGCAGTAGAGCAGTTTGCTAACAGAGAGATAGTAGAGTGAGGGAAGAGAGATATTCCTGAGCTCAAAGATGGGGGACAAGAGTAAGTGTCTTGTTACTCTCCTGGGTCTATCTCCAGGGTTTATATAGCTACACAAGTG
>JBBPML010000151.1:0-57694 GCA_038090275.1 Austroboletus novae-zelandiae | reverse complement strand
CTCACGACATACCGTTGAGGCTGAGGATAGCGGATCGCCCGTTTATCAACCCTTGTCACGTCAGCTGAATAGCGACGTTAACGTCCCCTCGCCCCCTCGTCCCTCGGGTCTACGCCTGAGCGTAACAGGTCACTTTGCAGTGCTGTGTTGTGTTGGTGGCCATTGACATTGAGGATTGCCAGATGTATGTTGGCTCTGGATCATTTCTGGTGTGGTGGGTTTTGTGATCTTGTTGTCTGGGTTTGGGTTTGGGTTGGGTTGGGCTGGTTTTGTCTGGGGAGGCTTTGTGGTGCCTGGGGGTAGTTTGTGGCTGGTGTTCCAGGGACCTGTTCGGGCCTTCCACCTACTATCACTCTCTGGATGTCATTCGGAGGGATCCCAGTGGCTCTTTGATCTCTTCATCTATCCAGGGAGAGGCTCAAACCAGTATCGGGGGGGTTGACAAACACAGGGGGGGTAGATGTATTGATGGACATGGCGATCAGTTTTACTCAGTCCCACTGCCTGATCGCTAAGTGGGTGAGGGGGGCGTGTCCTGGCCTCCCGCAGGGGGGTTGTGTCAGGTACTTGTGATTGATAGTCACGGACTTATCTTTCCACTGTTTGTCTGACTTCATCTTGGACATGGAGTCCCTTGGCCTAAATAGGCCACCATTGTTGTGTAGGGCTCTGTTACGCTCAGGCGTAGACCCGAGTGACGAGGGGCGAGGGGACGTTAACGTCGCTATTCAGCTGACGTGGCAGGGTTTCGATAGACGGGCGATCCGCTATCCTCAGCCTCAACAGTATGTCGTGAGCTGTTGACCTGGTCAACGTATGTTGTGACGCAGGGACGAGGGAGTCGCTATGGGGGGCGACGACGAGGGGGACGAGGGGAACGCCTTCTTGGTAGCAAGGCGAGGACAAGGGGGCCCGAGAGGAATCAATGATCAAGGTAGATTCGGGTAGGTCTAACTTGGGGAATACATCAAGGGTATCGAAGGGTTTATATAGGCGAGTCAAGAGAGAATAAAGCGGAGCGTAAAAGAGATGACTCGACTATAGAATGCGATGGAATCGCGAAGAAGGGGAGTGAGTCAGAGATAGCGGTATCAGTACAACTGCGGATACTGCAGATGAGTCACGCTAAATAGGTAAGCGATGATAAGGAAAAGAAAGAGTAATAAAGTGGCTCAAGCGGGACTCGGACAGTGAGAGCAGTGTCTGTAGGGAAACTAGGATAAAGGTGAAGGGAAAAGAGTAGGGGCATACGCGAATCGTAACAGGCTCACTCTGCTTTCCTGTCCCACGTATGGTCAGTAGATGTGGGCAGTGTGGTGGTGGGGGGGGTGCTTAGAGGTATTGTCCTACTTGTTACCTCCAGCTTATCCTTTGATGGCTACAGGTTTCGTCTGTGCTACACTCCATAGTTTTTTCGCCATGGTGTATATTGCATCTGGTGTGGGGTTTTGGATGAGTGGTGTATTGGGGGGTTATGTATGGGGATGGGGTGATACATCATATGTACGCTAAGGTGTATTTACAGTGTTCAAACTCCCTTTGTCATATGGAGTGTAAAGCCTATGCCTATGTCTATTGCATCCGGTTTTTCTGCTTCCAGTTTCCCTTTGGCACTTCTGTCTTTGGGGGGTTGGTATGCAGCCCCAGCCATCCGTCTGTTCTGGGGAAGGGACACAGTCCACAGGGGTGGGTTACACAGTGGCAGATGGGGCACTATTTGATTTGGCCTAGGGATCCGACTCCCATAAAGGATTCTACATACATTTGCTTCTTGAGGGTGTGCTTCATCATCGCCCATACATGTGGGTATTTGGTAGGGATGCTCACAAAGATGTTGAAGCGGGGGGTGGGGATGTTCCCCACCATTCTCATGTCTAGGTGTTCTACAAAAAGCAAGCACATTAGTTTTTCATAGTTCATGGCGATGTTCCTGGTGAGCGCATGTGTTACTGGCAGGTGGGCAGTCTGAGTCAGCTGTGAAGACCTTGGTGATCTGCATGTCCACATGTGAGGACATCCAGGTCTTTTTGACCACGTAGTTGATCACTCCTGTGTCGTCTGTCACGAAGCCGTCAAGTGGGAAGAGGAAGGTTGGGAATGGGGTTGAGAAGTTCCATATGTTGAACATGACATTTGGGGTGGCCCAGACTTGGATGCTGGATAGGTGCTTGGCAACAGCTTTGTGGATGTTGTGCAGGAGGAAGGTGGTGGGTGCAGCAGTTGCATCAGTCGCAGCGATAGGTGGCGTGACTTTTGCTGCTGGTTTGTTTTCCTGTTCGCTGTGGCATAGTATTGTTATGATCCGCATATACCCCTACTCTTTTCTCTTCACTCTTACCCTAGTTTCCCTACAGACACTGCTCTCGCTGTTCGAGTCCCACTTGAGCCACTTTACTATTCCCCTTTTCCCTTATCATCACTTACCTATTTAGCGTGACTCATCCGCAGTATCCGCAGCTGTACTATTACTGTTATCTCTGACTCGCCTCCCTTCTTCGCGATTCCATCGCATTCTATCGTCGAGTCATCTCTTTTACACTCCACTTCATTCTCCCTTGACTCACATATATAAACCCCTTGATACCCTCGATGTATTCCCCAAGTTAGACCTACCCGAATCTACCTTGATCATCAATTCCCCTCGGGTCCCCCAGTCCTCGCCTTACTGTTGAGTAGGCGCTCCCTTCGTCCCTTCGTCATCGCATCCCCATAGCGACTCCATCATCCCTGTGTCACGACATACGTTGACCAGGTCAACAGCTCACGACATACCGTTGAGGCTGAGGATAGCGGATCGCCCGTCTATCAAACCCTTGCCACGTCAGCTGAATAGCAACGTTAATGTCCCCTCGCCCCTCGTCACTCGGGTCTACGCCTGAGCATAACAAGTATGCTGTGGATCCCATCCACCACCATTTTAATGGTGGCGATCTTGGTCTGCCTTTCTCTGGTTGTTGTGGTATTCAGGTTGTAGTCGTAGACTCAGACTAGGTGTTTGTTGGGATCTTCATAGGTGTTCCAGCTCTGCACAGTGTTTTTGTCCATGTTGTCAAAGAGTTGGGCCAAGTGTGCTAGGTGGACTGTGGGGAAGTCCCCGGGTGGGGTGTGTACTGGGAAGGTGGCAGTGTTGGCATTTGGGGTAGCTGAGTGAAGGTTGAGTTGCACATGGATGGTGACTTCAGCTGTGAGATGGTCTTTCAGGGTGATTGCCAGTTTGGGGGTGGTAGGTTCTGGGGCTTTGTGGTTGGTTGCAGGGGGATGGTGGGGGGAGTGTAGGTGGGGAGTTTTCCCAGCATGCCTGGGGTCCAGGGTGGGGGACCTGGCTAGGAGCATTGGGAGGGGGATGCAGGTGATTGGGGTTGGGGTGTCTGCACGTATGTTGTGGTGGTCTGCTGACAAGGTGGGGCTCTGGTGGGCATCTGTGTATATGGGAGCATTGTTGGGGGAGAGGAGGTGGGGGGCTCATGGTAGCATCCTGTTCCTGCATGCCTAGTGCCTCATATCTGTTGTCTGAGTCTGAGTGGTGTGCTCATTTGTGGGGTGGTTGGGGAGCTGTGGCAGTATAAGCTTGTGTTGGGTGTTTATTTGTGGTCTCACCTAGCAGGTTCTGTTCATGGGCATGGGTGGTGGTCTTTCCTGACTTGTTGGTGGTCATTGGTCAACAGGGGGAGAGTAGGGGGGGTGATGCATTGCAGGGATTTTTTGGGGCATTTTGAGTTGGACTGGAGGTGGGTTGGTTGGTCATCACTGTTTGTGAGTAGGGTTTGTTCTGGGGCATGTTTTATGCCTGGCAGTGGGTTCAGATGGGTCAGGTCTCCTAAGGCTTTTAGTTCTCGTGTTAGTTTCAGTTTTGGGTGGGTTGGGCATACTGTGTTGGCATGTTGGCCTTCCTTTAATTGGAGTTTTTGTTCGCATATGATGTAGTGTCGAGGTCATGGCTGATTCCTCTGGTGTTAGTGCAGGTAGGGTGTGGGTTGGCATTTAGGTTTTCAATGGTTGGTGGGGCATGGTTGGTCTGGTTGGGTCTTTCTTGTGGATCTCATGCTGGGGGGTTGGTCTGGAGGTGGTTTGCCTCAGGTCGTTTCTGCTTTTTTCGTCTGTCCCTGTTTGTTCATGTTGTGTCGCAGTGTCATTGTCCGGGGCGGTGGCCATGGTGTGATTTTGTCCTTTCTTGGGGATTGTGGGTTGGGGTGCCGGGTGGCTGTCTGGTGGTCTTCCTAAGTTCTGGTCGGTTGTCTGGTTAGGTTTTTTGGGTCGGGGTGGTTGGTAGGTTTGTTACTTATCTTAGGGTTTTGGTTGGTTTGTCTTAGGCTGGCGTGTTGGGGGGTGGCGGCTAGTCGCAGGGTGTATTTGTTTTGTCCATCTTGCTCTCGTTTAGAGCGTGGGGGGGCTCGGCCGTGGTTGCGGTTCTCTGGTCACTTATTGTTGTGTTTATGTGGCTCAGGCTGGCGGTTTGTCTGTCTGTCTGTCTGTCTGTCTGTCTGGGGGCGGCTGATCGCAGGGTGTGTTTATTTTACCGTCCATCCTTGCCCGCGTTGTACCGTGGGAAAATTCGTCCATGGTAGCGGTACGAGTTCAAGGAGCCCGGGGGCAGATTTCTTTGTTGAACTGTCAGCCCATCCGTATCGATCCGACTGACCTGTTCGCGGAAACACAATTCAGATTTCAGTGGTTTCCTAGCACGATTCCTAAGTTCAACTAGATTCGTACATTCTTTTGAATTAGTCTCACCGTTTCTGCGTATTCGTTTCGTAATCCCACTCAATCACCTCCGCTTCGCCCAGCAACCCTCGCAAGGTCCATCTACAGGAACACCGCCACAGAGCCTCGGTGCTAACTTACTTACCGTACTGGGTCCCCTGGGAGTAAGCGCTGTGTGGTTTGTCGCCCTTTCTCTATGCTACAGGCGGCCGATTTCGATGGCAGGGAGGCCTCGCCTCCACCCTCACCTGAAGGAATCACATCCATTTCTCCAGGCTGGCGTGCATTTCAGCGTCGAAGCGGTTCGGAAAGAGAAGTAGGGCTTTTTGAGCCCGAGCGACTTCAAGACCAACCGTGGCCGAATACACGGCCGCGTGAGTTTCAAGTTCGCCCCGTCGTTATTCACTTTCAGAGTTGATGGGCCAACCTTTATCCTGCAGCGGATTCCGTAGATTTTCCCTATGTTCCGCATACACCTCCATCTGAAGAAATCTCGACCATTCGTCCAGGCTGGCGTGCATTTCGGGGGCAAAGCGGACGAAATTCGGAAAGAGAAGTGGTGCCTTTTGAGCCCGAGTCATGGTCTACATGGGGTCGTGAGTTTTGTCATGCTGCAATCCACTTTCAGAGTTTGATTTATCCTGCAGCGAATTCTGCAATGAGTCCTACCCGGCCGCCATCTGTCGAGCCCGCCCTGCCAGTCCTTGATCGTGGAAGTCCTGGCTTGTTTGGCCCCTATTCGCCTCGTGAACTCCCACCTGAAGATGTCTCAGCTTCACCTCCAGGCTGGCATGCATTTCAACAGCGAAACGGACGGAGTCCGGAAAGAGAAGAGACGCCTATTTCCGAGCCAGATCAAGAGACAAGACAGCTCAGTCAAGAACGAATCATCCCGTCATGGTCCACATGGCAGCGTGAGTTTTACTATTTTGCAATCCACTTCCAGAGTTTGATGACCGACATTTTATCCTGCAGCTGATCCTGCAATAGTTCTTACCCCGCCGTCTGTCGAGCCCGCCCTGCCGGTCCTTGATCGTGGAAGTCCTGGCTTGTTTGACCCCTATTCGCCTCGTGAACTCCCACCTGAAGATATCTCAGCTTTACCTCCAGGCTGGCACGCATTTCAGCAAAGCGGTCAAATTTCCGAAAGAGAATCATATGTGCCTTTTGAGCCCGAGCCGGTGCAAGAGACAGGACAAGTACAGTCTAGTCCACTTTCAGAGTTTGATAACCAACACCTATTCCCAATGGTTCCTAACCTGCCCCCGCCGCCCGTGCTACTTGTTCCCGATCCTGGAGATCCTGGATTGTTCGGTCCCCGCTCGCCCCATGGTGAACTTTATCAGGGTTAGTATTAGACGCTGGATGCATCATTGTACGCAGAAAGTGCTTCGACGCGTATGCATCCATTGATATTTAATGACTGTCCCAAGCACTCGTTAGTTAGAACCAAGGTAGGGACTCTAGTGTGTTTCAGGTCCTAGAACTCATGGTAATGATTCAGGATGAATTATAGGTACGCGAAAGGATGTTCCTCGTACGATGGAAATACCGCACAAGGTAGTTGTTGATAATATCAACGATGTCATGTAATACTACACCTCTATCGCTCGCTGGTACCAACAGATGGGTGAAAAAAATGATGATCCTGATCATGCATGCTTCCGTTGCAGATTCTTGGGTAGAGCCTTTTTCCACGGCAAGAAATCCCGTCCTTGCATATATGGTCGTAACACTTCGGGTATCACAAGGCCCTGTTCGACGATGGTCAATCGCGCGGGGAATGAAGAGAAGGAGAGACAGCGCACATCGGGTGTCTGATAGTTTTCCGCGATACAGCACATGGTCCGCGTCGTGGCGCACATAGTTCCATTGAGCATGTGCACATACACTTTGCGTTGCTGGTCCTTGGTTTTGAGACCGCAGCGAACTTCAAGGCGTCGGCTCTCTGTTAAAAATGCGTATGAGCGCAATAAAATAAAATAAAAGGAGGGATCGACGTACGATAATCGGTACAGTTGGAGCACGACACCAGTTCCTTGTACGCCCCCTGGAACGGAAACCACGCCTCCAGGTCGCACTTTTTGGACGCAGCGAGATTGAGCGCGCCACTAACAATGGCGACGACGCGATATGGCAGCCCGAGGCTCTGATAGAATGCCTCACTGTTACTGAGCATCGTGTCAAACGCCGTCCAACTCTCTTCGGGTGCGGTGATGGCGAATTGCTCGACCTTTTCAAACTGGTGGACCCGGAAGATGCCCCACATGTCGCGTCCGGCGGAGCCCGCTTCTTTGCGGAAGCAGGTCGAGTATCCGGCATAAAAGATCGGGAGTTGGGTTTTGGGGTCTTCGAACCATTCGTCGGCGTGTAGGGCCGAGATGGGCTGTTCTGAAGTGGCGATGAGGTATTTTTCGTCTTCGTCGGCAATCACCTGTGTTAATGTAAGTTGGAGAAGCGTCGGACCGAGGATAGGGGACCTACCTTGTAGAGTTCTTCGTCGAATTGGCTGAGCTGGGCGGTCTTGCCCATGACGTCCTTGTTTACCATGAAAGGAGGCTGGATCTTTTTGTAACCGCGTTTTCGGAGAAAGTCGAGGGCGTAAGAGACGAGGGCTTGGTTTAGATCTACGCCATCTTCGGTGAAAAAGTAGCCTCTGTGACCGACGACTTTGGCGCCTGTGCGACGGACAGTGGATGAGAATCTGATGCGGAGGGAATTGAGAGGCATACCTCGTTCGAGATCCATGGCGTCTAATCGGAGGAGGACTTCGTGATGGGGCATGATGTCAGTCTTTTTTTCTACTTGGCCGTTGGGACCATCGGGATGCCACGTCCGGAGCGTCGCGTTGTCATCCTGCCGTATGCGCTCTGTGGGATGTACAGCTCGAGGTATCAGGGGAGGCGTACCTCTGTCAAGCTGACCGGAACGTCCTTGGCCACGATGTTTCCAACGTTGCTCGCCTTTTGGCGCATGAGCAATTCGTATTCCCGAGTCTCTTTACGCTTGTCTTCTACTTGTTCGTCTAGAGCTTTCTTCTGAGCGACGAGGTCGTCTGCGGGTTCTTTGGCCTGGAAAACAGCGCATGCGACTTGATACGCTGGGTATCGTGCGAGGTATGTGCACTCACCTTTTTCTTTGTTCCGATCTCTTTCTGGACCGCGTTTACTTGTTTGTTGAGGCCATTAAGTTCGTAATCCTCTGCTCGAGGCGATAAGTGCGGAACGCGGTCGATCTAGATCAACACGTACTCTTTACCCACTCGGCGTACATCTCGATGACTTGATCGACGAGCTCAACGGGCTCGCCGCGCTTGCGCTGAGACTCGCGGATCTGTTCAGCATTTCCGCCCTTGTTGTCGATGAAGGTAGTCACGTCTAGCGTCATGGTTGTCGGTGTCTATGCTGTGACTTTGGTTAAATCTCTCCGAGTCATCATGATTATGGTCGTGTTACGTAATCGAACATATGTACTTGTCCCGTTCCGCTTCCGCTTTGGCTGGACCATTATTTTGTGTTCTGACCTGGTGGTGCAAGTAAAATGTTTAATGACTCGTCCAGGTGTCATGATGAAGAAAGAAAGCCAAAGCGCTGAAGGGACGTGGAGGCGAATAATGGGCGCGTATGTGAACAAACAAGCGCAAATTGTTGACATACGCGCCTATCTTCGCGCCACGCCCATCGTCTTATCCTCCTGTCACATACTTGCTCGCCATGTTCCAGTTCTTACGACGAGTATCGGGATCCCTTCTTCCTCGTCCAGACCGTCCGTGGCGGGAGGACGGTGAGTGTCCAGTCTTGCAGAACATGCTGATTCTCACCCATATCGTCCTCATAACCTGATCTGGTCGTTCATTAGCCACTTCCCATGCACCGACGATAGGGCGAAAACGCAGATATAGCGTCACGGAGTCTGATAACGACGAGCCCGCCTCCACAGCAAAGAGGACGAAGAGCGATCCCGTCGAGCCGGAATGCAGCTCTGCGTCCGAGGCGGAGAGTCCCAAGGACGATGATGTCCCTGCGGTCGATGCTCAGGAAGTGAAAGAGGTCACTGAATGCGTCAAGGAGGTCGATCTCGAAGACAGGGACGCGGCACAGGAATCCTCGATACGGCCCGAAGTCGTACCGCTTCCCGAGTCGCCATCTGGTTCGCCAGAACCTGATTCCCCGGAGCCAGCTCAATCGGGTGCGGCCGAGGAGACCAAGGGCCATGACGACGAGGACTCGGTGGCTTCGTCAGTG
Source organism: Austroboletus novae-zelandiae (assembly GCA_038090275.1). NCBI lineage: Eukaryota > Fungi > Basidiomycota > Agaricomycetes > Boletales > Boletaceae > Austroboletus > Austroboletus novae-zelandiae. The sequence continues at coordinate 48,749 of JBBPML010000151.1, read as the reverse complement.
CCCGAGGAGACAGCGGTCTCGGCGGACGAAACTGCGCCGGCAGACGAGGCCCCTGTGGCAACGGCCGAGTCAGGTTTGTGCGACGTCTCAGGGACCTTGGAGGTCAAGGCATGATATTGCACCGTCCTCGGGTGCCTTTAATAGTACACGACTGCGTGCATGACGAAGATTCGCGTATCTGGAACTTGCGATGTACAATTTATTAACGGAACCTGCTACATTTACTTGCTTACGACTTACATACCATACGCATACCCGAACTCGTTTATAGCCAGCTCCCCATCCAATCCTTACCATGTCATCTAATTCCGACGTTGTAGTTGTTTCTAAGTTGCAATGGTGTGAAATTTGCTGTTGTCTTCCAACATCATCTCGCTGGCTACACGCGTGCCCACGATATTGTGCCATGACCTTCCAATCGAGTTACCAAGGCTGCCAGGAGGATTGCACGAGGTTGCACGTTCCGTGAAATGAAGGTACTGCCCCGTTTCTTGATTCCTGTTCAGCAGCGCGAACTGCTGGACGTACTGCGTCTTCCCTGAAAATTCATCGCACAGTCGCAATGCGAGCCAGTCCAGGTTTTTATCACTTTCAGCTTTGTGACCGAGCACAGAATTTTCGCGAGGTTGCCCGTCCGGCGTCGAAGGCCAGACATGTGTATACAGCATGTTCCCTGAGCGATGCTCGCCTTCATTCTTGGTGCATTCCCAAATGCAACTCCTGCCCCTGCGCCGCGTTCGACAGCCATGTCTCTGGTTCCGGAGTGATCCCACTTGTCACAACCTCCGTTCATGTCATTATTGACATGCGTCCGTTTTCAGATGTCCCAAATCCCTCGCGGAGCACGCGCACTTCCCTTGCTGTTCAGCACATATAACGGACCCAATTCCCCTGTAAGGTGTTCCTTTCCCTCCACGATCCCATCTCCTCTCTGCCTCTTTGGGCAGGTTTTCCCAACCTACTATCTGACGGACTGCGGTATCGTTATTATCCAGAGCCCCACTGCGATTACACCGAGGAGTACGAGCGTCGAGTGAGGCTACGGAAAATAAGCATCGACTGCGGTGGGCAGGAGTGCGAGTGGTTATTCGCCGTTCACAGTCACGCAGGTGCCCGCCCATAACCGCACAACATGCGTCGTTTACTGGGCTTTAAAGACTCAAAAAACGCACCCTCTTCCAACACCAAAGGCAAGGAGCGTCAAAGAGATTTGGCTTCCACTTCCTACACTATCCCGTTGGTCCCTCACACGCCAATGGAGATACACGTCAACACCGAGGTTCAGCAGTCTGCCCACGACCGCCTGAGTTTCGTTCCCCTGGAGAACTCGACAAACTTGACGCCCCGGTCGTCGACGTCCTCCGACTCACGTCCGCTTCCACCCGAGATCCGCGTTCCGACCCATCCGTACCCATATTGGCAAGGTTACACCCATACCCCTTCGTCCTCACAAAGCAGTCTAGGGTCGCCAATGACACCTTCGCATGTGTCTTGGCTTAACACTCCGGGAGCGCCCGATGTGTCCGGCGGCAATAACAATAATTCTAATCCGAATGTAAGCAATCCCGCCCCCGCCGCTCAGTCTTCAGCCGGGCCGCCGTCTGGTACTGCTCAGGGGCGCTCGTCCCCCAGCCCTCACTTCCCGCCTCCTCCACCTATGAATCCGCCTCCCAATATCTCTTCTCGTCCCAAACTACTCCACCCGACAAAGAGTTCTTACTCAATCCGCGTGCCTGTTCAAGAGTTTTTCAACCAACAACTGTCACCCATCGTCGAGCAAGATTATTTCTCCCCTGAAAACCGACCTTCATCGTTACCCAGTTCGAGTCATGAGGCAGGGTCGCGTAACAGCACAGCACATACGGTGCGGACGAGCGTTGCGATGATGACCCCTGCCAGTCCGGGAAGCGAAGGGTTTGGCTCGGCGACTGTCACTCCCATCAGCCCCGTGCCCATTACGCCTGTATTATTCAATGCAAAGGGGACACCACCCACGCCTCAAATGCAAGCCCAGACCCCGGTGACACCTTCATATCCGGGCGGTGTCGTGCCATTTTCGAGGAGAAAGGAAGAGGAAAGCGGTGATTCACCTCGCGAGTATTTTTGACGTGTTTCTGTTCGAGAAATGGCTAATTGGAGGTAATAGGGCCTTCTCCGGTGTCGACCTTCATTTTGAGGCCGCTCAACCGGTCGATCAGTTTGTCCTCTACGCGGACGCATCAGTCTAGCGTGTCATCTGTAACGCCCCCTGTTATTCCTCCACTGGACCTTCGACCCGAATTCAAGGGCCAGCCGTTTTTGACGACGCCAACGTCGCTCAGACCGCATGGTAATGGAATGCTTGATGTGGGCATGCACGATGACGATTCTGTTTCGGATCGGAGGGAGAGTTTTATTACTGCTCGGACAGGGGCTGGGAGGGACAGCAGGTATTCTCTTGGACAAGAAGAAATTTTCGTCGACGCAGAAGAGGGCTTTATACGTGATGTCGACGGTACTGTGTATCCGTTTGACTCGCGTCTTCTCGAAGACAATACCCATACGGGTGCGCAACCGACACCGATGCCTCGGGGTGCGTCGAAGTTGATCAAACCGCCCGTCCCCGCGCGTACACACATGCACCTCCGTTCTGCTTCGGGCACGTCTTCCTCTCCATCCTCGTACAAAAACCCGTTTGGGCCGCAGAGTTCTGATAACTACATCCAGCCTCATCCGCAGCCTCACCCTCATCGTTCCACGTCTTTGCCTTCTCCACAGCTATCACGTTTGGGTGTGAGCGCTCCGAGTCTGCACGAGCTCGGTCCGACGATTTCTACGTCGTCTTCCTTTGTCGACCGGCGTTTTGCCTTGTCCTCGCTGTACCTCCCCTCGGCGTCGGAACGTGAATCGGCGCGCAAAGCAGTCAAATGGAAGGACGGCTCTAGGCGCATGGATACTGTCCAAGTACTGTTTTGGCTCGGCTTCATCGCGCCGTGGTGCTGGCTCATCGGTGGGTGGTGCTCTCTCGAGCCACCGTCGCGCGGGCACTCGACGCGATCAGGGTACGGCCACGAGTACTACACCCCTGGACGCGGTGCGCTCCCGCTATGGACGAACCAAAGCCGAAGCATGCAAAGTCTTGATACGAACAAGGTGCAACTAGGGTATCCGTTTATCGCGCCGTCTGCGTCGAGTCTGATGCCGCCACTGCCGCCGTACGAGAGCCATGTGCCGGTGGTGTGGGCACCGAGGGGGACGAGGGGCAAGAATCCGTGGGTGAAGCGGTGTCGGATCGCTGCGGTGACGAGTGGAGTATTGCTCGCGATTGGGTTTATCGTCGTGATCGTCGTGGTTGGGACAAGCAAGAGTTTGTGAGCGGCGTGTTTATTTGGTTTTTTTTTGAGGTTGTTTTGCTTTTTTTTTTGACGGCACCTGGTGTGCGTCGTAGATGGATGGGATTGTATACTAGCTGGATGTTTTCTACGTTATCACTGGATGTCTAGTTGGCAAATAGAACGTTGTATGTTATTAGACCCGACGAAAAAGGCAATCCGATCCTCTTTTTACCCGTCATGTTCTCGACGCCTCCGATTCTGTCTACCCTCCCGGCTGCGCTCTCCCAGCCCTTCAAACGCGCCGCACTCGGCCTCTTCCACGGCAAGACCATCCAGCACGGCAACAATGTCCCTCACTCGCTCAAGAAGACCCGGCGGACGTGGTTGCCCAACGTACACGCCAAGACGCTCGACTCGCCGCTGCTCGGGCGGCGCGTACAGGTCAAGGCGACCGCGCGCGCGCTGAAGACGATACACAAGGTAGTGTTTTTTTTTGGCCCATGTGCTCAGGAGGGTGACGTGACCCCTTGTTTTGGGCAGCACGGCGGGTTGGATCAGTACCTCTTGAATACGTCGCCTGCGCTCCTCGGTGACGAAGGGATGCGTCTACGTCTGCTGGTCCGCGAGCGCTTGGACGTGCAGAATGTGCAAGAGGCGACGCGTGCTGCGGAGCTTGCAGCGAGGGAAGCCCAAGCGGAGCAAGTGGCGGCCAAGAGGGCGCAGAGGATAAAAGAGGAACGGACGCGGAGGCGGTCGGGTGCGTTGGTCTCGGGGCTGTTTGCAGAGTCCGGGTGAGCGGTGCGAGGTGCGTTGGTGTGATGGGGGTGGGGTTACCGACTCACTTCTTTCACAGTCATACTCCTTGATCATATAAAAAACATCAAATATGGCATTGACATGGCATTAGCAACAGAGGTAAGTAGCATTAGATGACTAGAAATCTATCGTGACAAGGAAAAGCGAAACAAAAGAATCCAATGATGAAGTGCCATAGTTTGCAATCTATCGTGTGTGTATACGTGTCGTTATGACGAATCATCCACTTTAGGTCATGAACATGAAAATCCAAAGAAAAGAAAAGAGTTGAAACCACCAATGGTTGTACCTGGCGCTAGGACGGTATCATGCAGCGGCAGGAGGATTGAGCACCTTTTGCCACCACGGTCGCCGTTCGGTCCCACCCAGCAGATGAATGGTCGTGCTGATCGTCGTATCTTCGCCAATATCGTCGTCGGATTTCAGCTTGGCTTTGCTCGCAAGGGAACGGGTCGAGAGTTTGCTCCTCAGAGAGCCCTGCAATGAGGGATGTGACCGAAGCGAATGATAGTCGCTCCCAAGTCTGCCCGTCTCGTCCGCACTCGCGTCGGGCGAGTCTGCGTACAACGACCCGTCCTCGTCTGCCTCGACCCAGTCTTCACGGACAATCATGGGTAGCTTAGACGTAGCCGGACTGCGCTCGCCATCGCCGTCGCCGTCACCATCGACTTCGACGAGATAGGTAAAGGGGGTGACCTTGTCAGGTTGCGTCACAGGCACGGGATTGAACAAGGCTTCGATCAACTTTTCTGTTCCCCTCGGATCGTTAATTACAGGCAATTTAGCGACCTCGAATGGTCGTCTGTGCTTCTTGACAGCCGCCCGTCTACTGTGTCCGCTGGTGTGACCATTGCTGTGCCCGGTATGACTCTGATTCTGGCTGGGAGATCCACCGGAACCGGAGAGTATGGAGGACGAGTCTGAGCCTGATGCAGCACCAGCGTCGGACGAAGAATCAGAGGAAGCGCGCGTGTAAAGGTCCGAAGCGCGCGGACGGGTGCGATAGACGTCGGATGACTCGAGGAAACCAGCGACCCCGGAGAGAATTTCGCCCTTGGGGAGGGGAGGGGCGATATAGGACAGTTCGCCGGCTGTATGCTCCAGGTGGATGGTGAGCTACGCAGACGTAAGCGAGCGACGGGAAAAGAAAACGGGAAAGAGACCTTGAGCGTCGCGTTTGTCTTGCTCTGGCGCAAGAGATAGCGCCTGGTGACGACGCCGGCATCGACGTATTGAGCTAGGTTGAGACAAACGTCTCCGAGACGCGGATTGCGGGGTGCATCGGGGTCTCCTGCGATGACGCGCTGCGTTGACGGGATCACGAGCATGTCCAACTGAAGAGGGCGGGCGAATTACCTGCATGACGACAAACTTGGCTAGACAGTCACCCAGTTCGTCACTGTCCCTTCCTACGCTCATTTGAACGACGAATCGAAGCGTCTTCTCCCAGACGACGTTGTGTTCCTTGAGTTTGACAAAAGGGGCCATTCCCTTGGCGGGCGAGTAGAGGTGTTTCGTCGGCTGTATGCAACGCGGTGTATCGCCGATGGGAAGGGAGACGAGCGTCTCCGTCAAGCCGCTGGAAAATGGCGAGGGCGAGGAGGTCGACGAGACGCTTGTGGTGCTGCTCACCATGGACGAAGCGACGCTGACGGTGCGTGTGATCGGGGAGGGCATGGGCGAGTGATGGTTGGCCGAGACGACGACGGCAGGGATCGGGATGTGCGACGGACGGACTGTGCTCGCGCTAGCCAGCGGACGGGCGTGATCGTTGGGGGAGTGAGCAGAGCTGCTGTGGGCGGCGCTGTGTGCGTCAGAGGCGGAGGCGTCGAACAGGGACGCGTTGTCGGTGTCGCTGCCCTTGGGCAAGATTATGGGGGAGGGATGGCCGTCGCCGCAGAGCCTGCTCTTGGCCTTGCGCGCCTTGACCTTGTCGAGGATGCCGTTGCCCGAGTGAGAGGTGACGCCCTTGATCTTCCACTTGACGCCAAACTCGCCCCGAACGAGGGGGACGTTGTGGAGCTGGTGTATGGTGACTGCGACAGTGAAGACGGCATGTCGGGGGAGGAGATGGGCGAGATGGGCACGGATACCACCGCCGGAGCGATGGCTGCTCGCGGGGGGCGTCGGGCTCGTCGGGCGGGGATGCTTGGAGCGGGGACTGGTCGGTCTCGGGCTGGGCGGGGAGGGCGGGGATATGTTGACGGGCACTGGCTTGAGTGTTGACGAGCGATGTCGGGGGGAGTCGGTCATGAAGAAGAAAAAGTGAGCGTGGCTTTTCCACGTCGAGTATTATCATCCATCACTAGTCACTATCATATTTATGTCACCGGTCCACGGCCTCTTCTCTCACAAAAACGTCTAGCAGCTCAAACTCGCCAACTCGGCTCCTTCGCCAATCGCCCCATCGTGTCGCCGTATGGGATGGCTCCCCCTAATGACAAACCCCGCCGCTAAGGTGAACACGCGACGCACGACGACCCATAGTACGGCTTTGGAGCCTGACTCATGTTTACGACGACGAGCGCTCGGTGCTCAGGACACGGTTGGTTATGACGATCACGGTGCTTCTGATCACCATCCACTCAACGCTCTCCTGGCTTGTCAGAATGCGCGATATCCTACTTTACCGTCTTTGTCAAATTGAGTTTCGAGTCGTCCGAGTTGCTCACCCCAATGACTACGGCCACATTCTGGACGGTGAGCTCTCCGTCCTCTTGGTTCTTGGTGCCATTTCCCCGCCCACCCTCGCGCGTCCAGTCCTTGACGCGCTCATGCCCAGTGTCGAGTCTGTCCGCTAACGCCGCCGCCACGACGCTCACGCCCGCGTTTGTCGTTGGCGTCTTGCTCGCCGTCCCCGGCTCCCTTTTGCGCGCGCACGTCGGCCTGTGTTTCACGTTCGAACTGAGCATCCGGCGGTGTGCCCCCCGCAACACGGCCGTCGCCCGTGACAACGACCCAACCACAGATTCCTCGGACCAGGCCCACACGCTCGTCACAGACGGCATATACAGCGTCATCCGACACTCAAGTTGCACGGGCGCCGTCGCCGTCGCGTTCGGCCACCTCTGCTGCCTCTTGAATCCGCACGCCGCCACGATTTCCATCATGACCGAAACCGTCGTCGTGCATATTGGTGTGATACGATGCTTGAAAAGCATTTTGGGGAGACGTGGCGAGTTTGGCCGGGCCGCGTTCGGTGGCGGTTGGTCCCAGGTGTATTGATGGCTGGTCTGTGTGTTTTTTCGTGACAGACAGACTGGTTCTACTCGTGTATTCAAAGTTTCTCTTTGTCCTCTAATGATGTCTTTTGGAACAAAGGTGATCTAACCACGACAAATATCGTCCTCTGGCGTATTTACCTTGTTTGGGTACCAGCCGCTCCATTGGTGGGAACACTTCATGAGGGAGGTCTTCACAAGGCGCGACAAGCCTTGCAAAGAAACCGTGCAGACTGCTGCAGAGCAGACGGTCCAAAGCGTCAAGGAAGGAAAGTGTTCCACCTGCGCCCCAAAAGTAACCTAGGCCATGCGAATTTTTTTGGATCTGTGGTGAGTGAAGTAGAGGAAACCGTTTCTCAGGCAAGTAGTACCTTCCGTGATGATTTTATGCAAAGACTGGCGTGAAATGTAACTCAGCAAATTCTCGGACGAGAGAACGACGGATATCGACGATACAAATTAACCGTCCCAAAATGCCAACTTCGGAATCCCTGGCTGTCAACTTCACGACCATGATGTTTGTACAGTGTTCCTCGGAAAATACCTTTCTCTACAATTCGTGAACACGCGCCACTCAGTGTCAAGATAAGATAAGAAGGCGATCTCGGGCATTACAATTCCAATGACCACGTGTTAGGGTGTCAATATATGCCCGGGACCAAGCGCCAAGGTGCTTTCTTTGCCCATGTCCGCCATTCTTCTCCGAAATGCTTTTCGAGCATAGCGTCCTCTGCATCCATCCGCGCAACTACATTTGACCAAAACATAGCTATCTCCCACGAGCACCCCAACGCAGCTGTCGTTGCCGCTGCAACGTGAATGCCCCACCAGGGCGCATACTCATAACCATAGCACCACCACCGACACCACGCCAAAGAGGCAGAGGAAAGGGTTACCGTCAGTCCTTGTGGGTCCAGCAGGCAAAGGAACCATCCAATGTGCGTCATAAGTCCACCAGTGTAGCTCGGGTGTCGGACGATGCTGTAAACGCCATGTGTGACGAGCACGTGGGCTTTCGTGGGATGTGTGGAATCAGAGACAGAAGAATGGGCACGGGCACCGCGGATACTCAATTCAAATGTGAAGCGTGGGCCAAGGACGCGGAATGTGTGCGCACGGAGGAGGGCGCCGGTAACTATGAGGATTGTGCCAGAAACAAATGCAGAATTAGGGGTCTTGAGTGCAGCGAGAACGGAGGCAGTAGCGGTAGGATCGCTAGAGGCGAAAGGACCAAGGAGAATATGCAAGAGTGGGCGGGAAAGTATGGGTGGACAGTAGCCACTAAATGCAAAGAGGACCAAGCTTTCCAAGGCAGCCCAGATCCAGTTCATAATCTGGTGTTGCAGATGCGGAAATGTTAATATCATTGAGTCAGAGTTTCAGAACTTATCACTGGATCCGTACCCGAAAAGCCATAGCCACAGAGAGTAGCCTACTCTTGTAGCCTGGCTCAGAATATTCGCGCAATTCTTCCGCGGGAGGACGTGGGTTTGGTGGCGTAAGAGAATACTCTTGAGCGATCGCCATAGTAAAGAGAAGAAACAATTTTACAAGTGCCATTGTGTGAATGCAACTTGGACCTATCGAAAGGAGGGACTGAGGGCGATGTAACTTGCGTTAAAATTTTGACCTTCGGCTTTATTATGCGTAAAACGAGCGGCGATGGCCTACGTGTAAATAACATTTGAATTGATTTAGAAATTTATCGGATGATGCTAACTGAATTGATAAGTACTCACGGAAAATAGCTGAGAAACCGAAAGGTCCTGCTCGTGCATACTAGTACTACCTGGGAAGAGCCGGCCACGCGGCTGGCCTTGTGACATTGGTTCCGCCGTGAGATGTTGGCAGCGCCCCGCATATACGCAACTATGATCGGAGCCTGGCTGCAAAGCTAGCAAAGAGAGCTCTACACAGCGTCTTAGGTCCTTGAGGAAATACTAATGGAGGTAACAGATTCGGTTAGCTTAGACTGGCCACTGTATGTGGCTCATCCTTTCCTTCTACTATGCATGTTAGATGTGACTTTTGATTACGGAATTGACGATTCAAACGTTCAAACGTTCACGCTCAATTCACGTTCAAGTTGCTCGATCCCCGACTCTTTCCGTCGTTGTCGGAAAACGTGGGTGTTGTTGCCAGCTCAACCTTTTTATATCCTCATTCAAACACCTGGGAACTTCGATACTCCTCTGCAGAGCTGTGTGTTCCAGTGACCGACAGAGTGAACGGGTTCCTATGATGTAGTGTAAACTATACCCCGTCGAAGACGTAACAGTCCGCGTTATCCACAATATCGTGCTAATGATCATAGTGGATACATTAGAGACTTGCAGAACTCTCGTGCAGGAGCCGATCTAAGCGGTCCGGTTTCTCAAGAGATCCCTCAATCCGACACAAAAGTTACATTCAGATCTGGGGACTTTCAAACCTAGCACTCGCGCCTCTTTCGTCGAAGCAGCTCTGCCTCTTGGTGGGCGAAGCACTTGTAAGCATCGAGCTCCACCACAGAAGCGACACCCTGTAGCACGGGAGCGTGAGCGGTGTGGTATCTCAGGGAGATCGAAATCAGCGTACCTTATACGATTGAAAGTCTACAGAGACGAGTTAGTCGCATCCTCAACACGAGTAAAGCTGAGCTGGCTCACAGTTTTCAGGATCATACTTTTGTTTGATTGACAAGAGCGTGTCATACTTGTTCCCGAAAAAGACTAGGAACACGATTGGGCGTGCGTGCAAAAAGAGAAAACCGTCATTGGCGTACCTTCTTGCCAGTTTTGTTCAAATGGATCGCCCTCATTCTGGTAGCTGCTTGTGAACCCTAGCGCATTGAGCGGCGACACAGCATTGTGCACCGCCTTCTGGAGGTCGACAAATGTATGCTCATCGACTCCGAGTGTCCATTGTCTGTTCGACCCGTTGCAACGTCACCGCGTCCAAACGAAACGAAACACTCGCCTGTCGTAGACGACATGCCACGCGGCCCCGTACATCCCCGGATTTGCAGCTGTCTCGTTGATCGATGCTGATGTCGCCGCAGGCAAGCTCCCCAAGAGCTTCACCGGAACCTCGGTGCTTAGCACACCATCCTTGGAAGATCTAAACGGCCCGTTGAGGATCTCGAGGCCGCTCCAAATAGCCCCTGCTACAGCATTAATCGAAACAGAGTCCGAGGGGTCGATGGCAGACTGCGGGACGAGCCGAGAGGCGACGTGCATCGACGCGCCGTAATTGCTAATTTTGTCAAAGAGGGGACCCATGGCCTCCAAGACGGCGTCACTGATTGATGGGAACATGTTTTCTGATGTCGTGTTGAAGTCCACCGTGTAGTTTGCCGACAGAGAAGCTAACTCGTCAAAGAACAAGTGGAGATCGGATACATGCGCGATGGTGGTGGGCCAATACAAAGACTGAGAAAAAGCGTAGTGAGCCAACGAGCGGACGATCAGATGCGAGACGTACGAGCGAGTGTGCACTTCTGGTCGCAATAATGGCGCTCGTGATACCCTTGCTGAGCCAAAAGTTTTGATACTTGGATACCAGGCCGATGAACCCGATTCCAAGCGTGGTCGCATTTTGAGAAGGGTTAGGTACGACAGGATGGAACCTCCGATGGATATTTGAGGATATACCTGTACGGTGGCCGAGACTACGAGAATGAGGACGGGATCGTAGGAACAATAGAAATTGGTACAGACTAACGATGCCCCAGCTGCCGGCGCCGCCTCCACGAAGAGCCCAAAACAAGTCAGAATTTTGCACTTTGTTCGCTATTCTGATCTGCCCATCTGCGGTGACAACCTATCGTTGATATAATTTAGATCGATGACAAACCCATAGCAAGCGACGTTACTTCGAACTCGAGAGCATGGTCTACCTGTTTCCGAACGAGTAAGTTCAATCTGCAACACGAGCGAAGTGGAATCCTACAGCAACCCCATGTGAAGGCGTGAGTCTGTAAAATGTTGAGAATGTATGTCTCGCACGAAGAAACAGGGTTTACTTACGGGCTGTTACCACCTCCTTGGATAAAACCCCCAGCTGTTGTTGGATTGTAAACAGGAACAAGGAGATGGGCAGAAGGATTCACCTCCTCCAACAGTCATACAGGCGCCAACGATCGGAGTGATATTTTGGGACGCAGCATATGCGTAAACTAGACCCAATTGTGCGATGTTTAAATCGCCGCTCCTGGACATATCGTACTCACTGTTGTGGATTTGTGCACCAGCACTCATAGTTAGGGCGGGAACGGAGGTATCATTCGATCCTCGAGGGACAAAGTCGGGCACGTAGGTTAGATTGTCCATTAGGTGAGTGAACACCTGAAGCGTAGATGGGCCAGCAGAACGGCCCAGATAATCATGACCTGTTTCTCTCGGATCAGCAGCATGTCCCAGCGCGAGGAAATTGACAAACCTGTATTCTTCACTGTAATCTTGATGTTGTGGGCAGTTGCCCACTGGACGACCGCACTGGCATCTTGCGCATTCAGGATAGAGACGGAATACGGAGGAGTTGATCCCTGATGGCACGTTTGACCGCTGATCGGTTGAGGGTTGCTAAAGTTGAGTCCACAGCCCCGGCCGTAACCGCACGACTCCCAGTTTTGCCACAAGAGTGCTGTGGGGACTGGTTCGCGCTGTCGCGATGCTCGTCAGCAGGCCGATGTGCAGAACGTAACAAAAACGTACGTGCGTATCGTTTTGGTATGCAGAAAGCACCGACTGGCATGCCTGTTCGTTGTATGACGGGTCCGAAGTGTAGCAAATGGCTGCCCAGGGTCTGAGCGCTTGAAGGCGTCCACCGACCGAGCTGTTCAATGAAGCCCACTCGGAATTGCTGGGCCAATCCTCGCTGGAGAGCGACACAAAAGATGGGACTGCATATGGCGCTCGCAGCACGTATGCTGCCAGTGATACAGTAGAACTGACAATCGAAAAAGTCTTGAACATGCGCCCTGTATGCTCTTTTGTTTTCGATGTTACAGTGGAACTCACTTTTATATGTATACACTAGTTCATAATTCTGAATTGGATGGCTTAGAGCGGCCAAGGCCCATGATGGGGAACGTATCATAGCCGACGACAGCTCCACTTGGAGTTCTCAAAAAGTCTTGGTGGCTAAAGTGAGAATTCCGCGCAGGCTTTGTTACGGCACAAGTGTCAGGACTTTCGAATTTCCATTAATGTTCATGTCATAGTACAAAGGACTAAGTACGCACGTGACTATATCACGTGCTTGTTTTCAACACGATCAGCTCTGTCCAGTGTCCACTACACAGAGTCGGCTTCGCTCGAGTCGTTTTTCTCCACGACATCCGTCGCAGTCTTGTTCGTCACACTAGCTTACTTCTTCACACGGAACCTCATCCTGGTAAGCACCTTTCGTAGTAAGGAATCACTTCACCCGAATGTCTACCGTCGGCCGGACCTCTTGTCCGATTTGCGCTGTCTTCGCGAGGAGCATTAGCTAGGGTCTATCACTGTGAACGGCGGATCTCGATCAAGACTCGTGGGTTTTTGCTCCGTGTCAATGACACTGCAGGCCTGTTGCTTGAGATTCGGATGTCAGAAAAAAACTTATATCTTTATCCAACCCATTGAACTGGTAGGCCCATTTTCCAGTATCTCGTGTACTGTCCACATCACTCACTGACTTTCGCAGCAGCTGCGCTGCCTCAGATGCTGTGCAGTTCTAGCGACTTGCCAGTTTTTAGTTGAGACCTCTCCTTTTTTTCAAGGTCATGATACTCTTTTTTAAAAATTCAGCGCTGATCCGGTGATTCGATAAGAAGGCAACACTCGGGCACGAAACCTAAAAATGCGGGCTCGGAGGGAAGTTGCTCAACCGCTAACGACAGACTCGCCGAAGAATCTGGACGATTTCGAAATCGAGAATGGGACGACGAGAGAATCGTTGGTATGTTTTCGTTTCTAATGTATTTAAACGACGCGATGTGCTAACGACTTTACGCAGCTTTGGCTGAATTGACCAGGTAAACCTCACGTGTCGGCCGGATAGGTGATCGTATATCACCACTAATTCTTTCAAATCGTGCGATTCATAGCTGATGGTAGCTTAGCTTTGTTCACGTCGAACGAATCCCACCTGCCATCAGCCAATATCGTGAGAATGCATGCAAACTGCATGGCACGGAAAACTTTTTGTCCGGGACGAAACTACGTCGATGCAAAGGTCCGGGTAAAGCTCGAGAAACAAATGCGCATGCTCAAGTTTCTAGATATGAACCAGCAGGTTGTACGGTTTCTCTGGCATGTGAGGACAATAAATTCCGCCGGCGCCACAAACGCCGCTGTTCCCCAAGTTCGACGTGCTCATCCTTAGGTCGATTCTCGCGGACATTTCTATGGGGTTACGTGACACTAATGACGAGCACGGGCAGTGTCAAGGCGGTGCTTAAAGTTGATCGTGGAGGAGGCGGTGTTGTAGGCACTTGGACGTTGAGCCGTCGGACGAGATCGTAACGCGATTGGCTACTGTTGATAAGTAATCCTGCGTGGCAGACAAAATATGTGGTCATGACGCTTCTAGGTTTCTGCGCGTTCACGAGTCAAGTTCATGTACCGCTTTGGTAATCACTACGTGAAACGAACTCACCTCGGAGGCCGAGCAGTCGGCCGATCATATGCTCTGTTAAACACTAAGCACTTGCTTGTAGTAACGTGATATTAGACCAGCAGGGAACATTTCCCCGGATCAGCCGTCGGATAGTATAGCAGAGAGAGCACGCTGCTGCTATTGCAAGACGACGAGTCTATTCAGCATGCGCTCTAGGACGTCCACGATCCCATACACCCCCACCGAGTCCGGGTGGGCGTCTGTTCATCCACGTCCGCTGCGTATCAGCCGCCCCCATCCCGACCTAGCCAAATTAGATACGCCTGCGCTCCCTTGTCCCGCCCGATCGCCTGTCTTTCACGGAATCTACCGGTTCAGTACCCACCTCGTTCCCGCCACCGTCCCTCGACTCGCCCCCGACATACCTCCCCCCGCGATACCTGTATATACGAATGGACCAGCTAGCGAACGCCGCGATAAGCTCAACACGTTAGCAAAAGAAGCCCTCGATGCCCAAAAGGCGTACGAGGAAGGTCGACTCGCAGGAAAGCCGAGCGAGACGGTGCTCTGGAACTGCGTCAATCGTTATGTACGCACGGGCCGGTCTACCCCGACCGGTGGCATCACGCTCTTTTTAGCGCATGCCAATGGATTTCACAAAGAGGCGAGTCGTTAATTTGGTGGCGTTTCCGATGCGGTGCGATAACCTATGCTATAGACGTGGGAGGCGATGCTTCGAACGCTATTGGACGCGCCTGCAGGAGAGATAGTCGATGAAGTATGGGCATGGGAGGCCGTCCAGCATGGGGACTCGGCCGTCGTCAACGCTGAGCATCTGAGTGGCATATGTAGGTCTCATTCGTTGAGAGCGCACCGACACTGATAGCTTCGTCCAGTCGATTGGCTCGACAACGCGCGCGATATTGCCAATTTCTTGTTGTATTATTTGCCGGAGAACGTGGAGATGACAATGTTGCCAACGCGGTTGCCATGTCTGCCTGCCTCGGTGACCAATGCAAGAGAGGAACGTGGATACAGTACACGGACATTGGTCGTTGTCGGACATTCCTTTGGAGGGTGCACGTCGTGAGCACTCTGGACGTGTGCGCTGGATCTCACTTGATGACGATGACGATGACAGGTTAAGAGTGGCGTTGGATTTTCCAAGGTTGTTTTCGTCGTTGGTCCTGGTGGACCCTGTCCTTCACAGACCTGGGACTTATGAAGAAGCGTTTTTGCATGATAAGGTGTTGAACGCATTTTCCCGGCGTGATCGTTGGTCGTCGCGGTATGTCGGACGATCTGTCAAAGGAGATATCATTGACTTTGAGATAGGGAAGAAGCGTTTCGGCTTTTCTCAAGATCACCCTATTTCGGGGCTTGGAATCGAGACGTTCTTCGGCTCTATGTCGATCATGCACTCCTTGATGAGCGCGATGGGGGCGTCCGACTCAAGATGTCTGGGGTACAGGAAGGCATATCGTTCACAAACAGGGCAATGTCTTCGGAGGTGTGGGAGTTGACGGAAAGGTTGGACGAGGGGATTGGGCTCAGATGGATTGTCCCCGAAAAACCGCAAGTTTTAAACGTCATTTTCCGTCCCGTACTGAGGCCGTGGGCAGATTGTCGACCACGAAGGAGTCGACGTATGAGAGGGTGTGGCGACGACCTGCCAAGTCGACCAACGTGGTGTTTCACTTTTCGGGACATTTGGTGCGTCTCGAGCGTCATATGTGAGTAATAGGCTGACGTTTGGACCCAGATCGTACAGGAAGCGCCTTGCGAGCTCGGTATGTAGACAGGAGCGTGCCTCGTCGTCGGAATGGCTGATTAGTCAAATGTGGTTTCAGGGGGGGACATATCTGAATTTCTGCTGCGGAAATATGGGACGATGACAGTGCGACTGTGATCCGAAGGGACTGGACGGGCTGCTCGGGCAAGGGTGATAATCTATCGTATGATATGATGTACAGGATCGATACATACTGTCACTGCGCAGCCCGTTGTAATCTTGTATTTATACACGGCCTCTGCTCGTGATTGAGCGTCTGTTGCCCGGATAACAGCCCCTTGTCGTCCACCTAGTTACCTCCCACTCCGGCTCTGCTATAGGTGCGCCACCCCCGTTCCCTTCTCTCTTCTTATCCTTGACCTTGCCCAGGGCACCATCGACTGGTGTGGACAGACAGAACCCTTTCCAACCAGCCTCTCTTAAAAAAAGAATCCCTTCTCAGGCACTGCCGTTATCCGTATGCGCTAGACTCGTCTGCCCCATCATCATCCTTGCTTCATAACCACCGTTTTCTTTTCGCTTCCTTTTTTTGTGTTCACGATCTCGACATGACCATCAGTCTTGTTACACGCGACCAGGGGGTGCTGGCGCCTCCTTCCATGATCCTACGACCACGAAGCACCAGCACCTACAAGATCCGCGCGAACCCGAGAACCGTTTCAGGTGCGGCTACGGCGCTCCCATCGTCGTTCCTCCTTGCCCTCTGCGTCACCCTCGTTGCTGGTCCCTCCGCTGTCGTTGCGGCCCCGCCCTCACTGCTCAGGTCGGACGTACAAGTCGACTTCGGCTTGCATGCGAGGCAAAGTAGTAATTCGTCCGCGCTTCCCAACAACAGCAGCAGCAGCAACAACAACAACAACAATAGTAATGGCAGCATCAGCATGAACGTATGGGTACGTCGTCGTGCGGTCAATAGTCTGCGCCGAGCGCTCATGTTTTTTTTCCAGCTTCCCATTCTCCTCCTCTCTGTCGTGTTTGCCCTCTTTTCGCTTTGTGCTTGCATTCGCCGCTGTGCAGCCGGTAATTCGAACTCGAGGAACAATGCAAATGCTAATGGGACGACTGCCAACGCCGCCAGCACCGATGCCGCCAACGGGACACGGCCACGTAGAAGACCCCGTAGAACGCCAAGCCAGATATCGACCAAGTCGCTGCCGCCGTACATGAAGGAACCAGGGGACCTTGAGTTGGTACTCATTCGGTGCGCGCAGCTTCCGTTCCTCATGCCATAACTGGACCTGACGCCCTGTGATCTTGCAACAGGGGCCCTGAAGAGGGAGAGGACGATCAAACACTGCCTCATGGCATGCCCACGCTCGCCGAGGACGACGAAGAGCACCCTGAAATGCGCGATGCGACGTACGACGTTCCACTGGACCGTATGGAGTCGATCGATACGATGGCGGATACGTCGTCGACGAATCTGATACGCAGGATGTCGGAATCTGTGTCGAGACCGCCAGCGTTGCATCATGCCCCACCATCACACGGACATCATCGTCGGAGTGGAGACACACACAGCTTGGACTCGATTGGAAGCGATGCAGAGCTCCTTGCTACGCATCAGCGGACGATCTCGGTCGATAACCCTGTTGACCCTAGGGGGGCAGCACCGTCATACACGGAAGTGGTTCCTACGGAAGGTGGAATGACGGCCATTTCGCTAAATGACCCTGAACCCAACGCCAACGCTTCCACCGGCGACGTGGAGGCCGGCAGGGCACGCTCAAGGTTCAGCTTCTTGCGTCACAACCCCTTTAGCTCGAACAATAGTCCCGGCGGTGCAACGTCTACTGCGCATCAGCCGACACCCTCCGAATCATCGGTTCAAAACGCACCCAGTGGGTCCGCGTTGACGCGGTTGGCGTCTCACGAGTCTCACGACAGCCACCATTCGCATTCCAATTCGGCACTCTTGCGTGCATTCCAGTGTCATCCGTCTGTGACACCGGCGGCGGCGTCTACGATTTCGCTCGACAGTATTTCTGCACCGCTCACATACACGGTCAAACGTGCTGAGTTCCATGCGCCCAAAGGAGGACTGTTGACCGCCGAACAGATCAAGCTGATCACGAGCCGAGAAGGGTTGGAGAGGTTTGGCTTGCCGTATGGAGCTGACGCTGTCGCTGCGTTTTCGAGGGAGAGGCTGGATGCGATGGGGCCACCGCCGGACTTTGACGCCATTACGGGAGAGCAAGCCAGTGGCAGTGGGACGGGTGGTGCTACAGATCACAATGAGCCCAGCTCGGATCTGGGGACATCACCCCAACGCTCAGGGACGCTCACACCTGCGTCGTCACACCAGCCAGATAGTCGCAACGAGTCGCGCGCAAGCTCGTATGCTACGGCGGGGACGGAGGAGACGGATGGGGCTAACGAGCGTGCGACGGCGGACCCCATGACGCCCACGACTGCACGGCCTTTGAGCGTATCTGGGAGCGTTTCCAGGCGGGCCTGATGATGGGCTGTGTTGGGCGGAGGTCCGTGAGGGGCATCAAGTGTCTCTGATGGACTGCATGTGGGCACCCTTCCATTGTTCTGATAGTTTTCTTCGATTTATATTTATCTTGTGCTTTTCTTTCTTTCTCGGCGAGTAGGGTATGGCTGTACGTGACTAACGGATATCTATTTCGACCTTCTTTTGATGCTAGAGGACTACTACCTTTCGAGCACACTCGTGGCTAATACATGGAGCTATATTTTCTTTTTCTCTGCCCTTGGACCAACGCGGACGGTTTTTGCGGGGTCGCCAATGGGTGTGAGCGGGAGCGCTGGTGGGGGCGCGAAGAAAAGAGCGTAGCTTGTTTGTCGACGTGCACCGTGTTTGTCTCACTCTACTACTACCAATTTCTCACCCCTTCTACTCGTCGTCGTCGACAGCGACGGCGACAACAATTGTCACTATCGCTATCTACCCCCTCTTGAGATGTCTGGCAAGGCCCCTCCGCGCGGTCCAAGGGCCCTCCTGAATTCGCTGCCCACATCCGCACCCCAGCCCTCCGCGTCGGCACCTTGTACATCGACCTCGCCAGGCAGCTCCTCGAGCAAAATCACCGTACACCCACCCGTTGCACCACGCAGTCTCGTCAACGGCGCCCCTAGTGCCCAGTCACGAACCAAGCTCGTCAACGGGTATCCCACCTCACCCGTCGCTGTCCATGCATCCTTAGCGCCGTCGAGATCGCTGCAAAAGGGGAAGCAGCCCGAGTCGGCGTGGTCCATGACCGATGTGTGTCCTTTTTCTTTCTTCCAGCCTGGGTCCTCGGCTCAACGCGCCCTTCTCGGTTTCGCGCCGGCGTTTGCAGTCCCGAGCGTCGACGTCGGCTCAAGAACCTTTGGCGTCGACGTCGTCCAGGAAGCCTGCGCCTACGACGGTCGAGGACGGCATGCTCCCCCACAAGCCCGTCAAGATTGCGTTTTCGTTGAACGTGCGGTCGTTGCCAGACTCGCGACCACCTCAGCCTGCAACGGAGCCGCCCCCTCCGCCCCCTCCGGGCCCGCCCCCGCCCCTGGACGATTCTCCACCACCACCCCCGCCTCAGACCCCGCCGCCGCCGCCTCCTTCGCCGCCTCCCCCACCGACCTCGAGACCCCCTTCGCCGCCCCCACTCCTCGACCCTGCAGCGCCTCCATCGTTACCGCCGCCTCTCCCACCTGCACCACCTGCCCACGACCGCGCGCGATCGCCCTCACCACCACCTCCACCCACATCACCCCCGCGTGGCTTATCTTCGCCATCCCACTCACCATCCGTCCCACCTCCTTTAGATCCACCACTACAAGCGCCTCCTCGTATTCCCGAGCCCATCGCGTCGAGTTCGAAATTGACCCGATCACCCTCGCCTCCGCGCTCGCCGAAGAGATATTCTTTACCACCGCTTCCGACTTGGCCGCCTTCTCCGCCTGAATACCCACCTGGACGCAATTTCAAGATCATTTATGACCCTATTACGGATAAAGACCGGGATGGACGCATGCGCGTCCTTATTGAGAAAATTCGCTCGGTCGACAAGAACGAATCGGAAACTCGGATAAGTGGAAAGGGAAAGGGCAAGGAGACAATCACGCGGTACGACGGGGAGGTGATCGAGGGGGAGCTGGCGCCCGTACTCAAGGATCCGCGCAAGGGATCTAGTATCAAGAGGCGTCCTGGACGTGAAGCGTTTCACGAGGTTAAATACGAGGTGCGTCGTGCATTGGATCGACCTGTCGCTGAATTCTGACACGGAACGCGTGCTCGAAAAAAAAGTATGATCAATATTCTACGGGTCCTCCACCGCCTACGGCCGTGCTCATCACCAACATTTCGCCTCTGACGCCGACGCAAAATATACGGCGTGCGTTTTCTGTACATGGCAAGATCACGGCGTTTGAACCGCAGATCGACATGGAAACCGGGATGGCACTCGGGGTCGTTTTCATCCGCTACCAAGCGCACGAAGAGGCCAAACTGTGTGTCGAACGTGTGCACGGGAAGAAACTTGGTGTCGTGATGGGTGCTGGAGAAGGCGACGAGCTCAAGGTGGTGTTTGACGGCGAGGGGTTGAAGTTGAAGGCTGTTCTCAAGGAGTTGGAAGAGCGAAAGAAGCGGGATCGGGAAGAGAAACGGCGGAAGGAGCGAGAGGCCAAAGCAGCGCAGTCAAATCCGCCCCCTTCGACGTCCACTCCGAATACGACGCATACACCCAACAATTCGAGTTCGTCTTGGCGGCCGAGCCATCAGCTTCCACCGCGTCCGTCACATGCCCAGGGCGGTCGCGCGTCTCCTACTGCGCAAGCACGTCCAATGTCCAAGAAACCGATTCCACCGCCCATCATGACCAAGGCACGGATGAACAACTCGACCAACGGCCGCCATACGTCTCTTCACGACCTCCCTCCCTCCTCCGTACACTCGTCTTCCTCCACGCCTATCCACCCCCGTGGACGTTCGTCGCAATTTCCCCGTGCGCCCGGCGATCGAACGCCCCGCTCTCGTTCGCCCTCTCCCATCGCACGTAAACCTGGGCAATCCAGCGCGCGCCACGGTCCCGTGCGTTCGTCCGCCTCGCCTGCCGTCCTCGCCGCGCTCTCCAAAAACGGCTATGACCACGTCCGTCTCGAGCTCACCGGTGGTGCAATGCACTCGATCCTTGAATCCGATGTGCTCGCCTTCTTTTCCGATTTCAAGGTGAACAGCGTCTTTCGGGACCACGGTGCGTGGTACGTCACGTTCCAGACGCCCGATTCGGCGCGTCGAGCGGGCATGGTGCTCAATTCGGGCGGGCGGACACTCGCGCACCATTCGGTGACGGTAACGACGTGTCCACCACCGTCCAAGGACGCGGTTGCGCTGGCGGAGCAGGGAGAGCCAGCGAGTGGCGGGCTAAAGAAGACGTGGACGCGCGAGGAAACGGTGCAGAACGCAGAGCAGGCGATACTCAAGGAACTGCGAGTGTTACTGGAAAAGGACATTACGGAGCGTGTCGTTGCGGCCGGGTTGCGCAAGTTGGTGACAGAGGAAAAGGCCAAGGCTATGGCAGACGCAGAGGGCAAGGGCAAGGATGACGCTAGTGCTGTTAGCGTTGCTGTTGCCGAGGGAGAGGGCAAGCCGGCGGAGAAGAAGGGTTGGAAAGGGTTGTCGTTCCGGAAACCAGGCAAGAGGGCGAGGGAGGAAGAGGTGGTCAACAGGATCATAATACCTCTAGTGGATGAAGTTCAGGCCGAACCTGAGCCCACGCTCGAGTCCGAGCCGGAGCAAGAGAAAGAGCCACAGCCGGAGCCAGAACCGGAGCAGGAACCAAAACCAGAAACCGAGCTGAAGCCCGAGTCTGAGCCACTCGTGTCACCACCACGAAAGAAACGGAAAAAGGAGATGGTCCGAAAGGAGCGAAGCGTCGAGGCCGAGACCGAGTTGGAGGAGGATCTCGACGCGGCTCTGGACGCGCGGAAGCGGGTCTTGTCTGAGGAGGTGGACGTGGAAGCGCCGGTGAAGAAAAAGCCGAAAAAGGGCGTCGCGGAGGAGGAGGTCTCCATCAAGAAGGTCGCGTCCAAGAAGAAGCCGTCCAAGAAGAAACCTATCAAGGACGTGATCGAGCAAGTTATTTTCTCGGACGCGTTGACGTTCGTACCTCCCACCACGACGGCCATCGACGTCTTGTCCAAGTTGGAATCCGTATCGCGATCCCCCTCGCCCGTGCTACTTGCACCACCGCCACCGATACAACCTCCGGATCTGTTTGGAGAGGGTGTCTGTAAAGACGATGAAGATCTCTACTTTGCGCGATTGGTTCTTTCTGGAGAGACGGAGCCCCCTCGCTTACCTTCGCCTCCTCCAGACACCGTCCCGCCGTTCCGCAAGCATGTGACAGGTAGCGCGCGCACGGAAGGTTACTACAAGATCTCGCACGCGGAGAAATCAGCGTACGTTGCCCAGTATTCGCTCCGGTCGACCAACGTTGCCAACGCCGCTCCGACGGAGCAGCCGCCTGCACAACCTGTCACATCGTCGCGATCGAATCGTGCCAATGCACGGCGGCGTGCGCAAGGACTGGAAGAGATCAATCAGGTGCAGCGTGCCGTTGCGCTTTCCAAGGGCGAGACGGGCGCGGCAGAGCTCTCGATCAAGTTCAACCAGCTGCAGACGCGCAAGAAGCACCTCCGGTTCGCGCGATCTCCGATCCACGATTGGGGTTTGTATGCGATGGAGCGCATCGCGCGGGGTGAGATGGTCATCGAGTACGTAGGCGAGATTATTCGTGCGCAGGTCGCAGATAAGCGGGAAAAGGTGTACGAGCGGCAGGGCATCGGGAGTAGTTATCTGTTTCGGATCGACGAGGATTTGGTGGTGGATGCTACCAAGAAGGGGAATCTTGGGTACGTTTTTGAGGCTTTGGTCGAGCGCGTGCTGATGAAGGAACGAGGGCAGACGGCTCATTAATCATTCGTGTGACCCTAATTGTACGGCCAAGATCATCACGATCAATGGGGAGAAGAAGATCGTCATTTACGCCAAGCAAGACATTGAGCTCGGGGACGAGATCACGTATGGTGTGTCGTCTCTTGTGCATTGTTGGACGTTGCTGATTCCTTGCGTAGACTACCATTTTCCCATCGAACAAGACAAGATTCCCTGTTTGTGCGGTTCTGCCAAATGTCGTGGTTACCTCAACTAGACCAACGCACACCACCTTTTTTTGTATTTTTGGTCCACCCTGCGGCGCTCGGGCGCTCACGCTTCACTTTTCACTGGTCTCTGGGTCACAATGCAACTACCATACCCACGTCCTCTCGATACATTAACATTTTTTTCTTTATCCAACGACGTAGCCGCACTCCAAGCTAATGTATCATTGCATGGTCTCGCTCCTTTATAGTTTCTTAGTTATTCCTCTTTTTCTTTTTGCTATCCTTTTTTTTTTTTTGAATGAGCATCTCTGTGAAGCAATCTACTAACCGACATTTGCATCGTGCGCTGTATCTTTTTGGTGAGGGTTGCGAAACAGATGGGCGGGGGAAGTTGGGCCACGCACGAGACTTTTTGCCGATGTCAATTGAAAGTCTTAGACACTGGCAGATGTCAAAAAGTCGACACATGATAAGTTATTACTTCAATGACAACGCAAGTCAAGTATGTATCCTCCGGGTCGACGCTTGGAAGACTGACCTCACAACTTTGAGCGTTATGCTGCGCCATCCTAGGCCGCGGTCCTGCAGAAGGAGTTCATGACCGTGACCCAATTTCAAACAGCTCGCCGGAATCCGCACCCGGACAGTGCAAGCGGAGAGGTGCGGTTCGACTGACTCATTTCGTGCACACTGATCAAGACACCGTGCACTCTTGCAGGCCACATGTACCGCAGTAAGACCTCACATGAAACACGCATGTCGTACACGCGAATGTGGCTTGCAGTGGGCAAGCTGCTTGAAGACGTATAAAGACGCAAGGGCCCTGGCATGCACTTTTTTTGTCCTTTCGACGCTC
Organism: Austroboletus novae-zelandiae; assembly: GCA_038090275.1. Taxonomy (NCBI): domain Eukaryota; kingdom Fungi; phylum Basidiomycota; class Agaricomycetes; order Boletales; family Boletaceae; genus Austroboletus; species Austroboletus novae-zelandiae. The sequence continues at coordinate 25,061 of JBBPML010000151.1, read as the reverse complement.
TACTCCGTTTTTTTCGACACTTTGACGTACATTTCGTCGCTCACCATGTTGTTTGCACTGGCGCTTTTGTCTTCTAGCTTGCTCGCCTCTGTGGCGTTGGCTGCGCCTTCATCGCGACATGGTGCCCGCATGGCTCGCCGTCGCGAGGCCCGTCTGTCCCAGCTCAACGACCGCCTCGAGGACCTTTCTACTGCTAATTCTGCCCAGGTCGTGTACAGTGCCAATTGGGCAGGTGCTCTCTGGGACCAACCCGCCGTACGTGTTGCATCTCGAGGCATCATTCGATCTCATCGCTCCCATTGGCGTAGGGGACGTTTAATTATGTGACTGGGACATTTACCGTGCCCCTTGCTTCTGGTGAAAGTGGCGCTAGTGCATCTATCTGGGTTGGCATCGACGGAGACACGTGTGCGAATGCTATTCTTCAGACTGGCATTGATTTTACCATCTCTAATGGGACCGTCGTGTATGATGGTAAAAAGAAGTTCAATCATGCTATAGCTTGTTTCGACTGATCTTTTCTTTTCTTTTTTGCTGGATAGCTTGGTATGAGTGGTACCCCGAATATGCCGAGTACTTTACCGGCATCGTGATCTTGCCCGGACACCAGATCCGACTGAGCGTTTTTGCTTCTTCCACGACGACAGGCGTCGCCACGGTCGATAATCTTACCACTGGTCAAACGGTATACCAGAACCTCAATTCGACGTCGGCGCTGTGCCAACAAAACGCAGAGTGGATCGTGGAGGATTTCCAGGAAAACGGTGCTCTCACACCGTTTGCCAATTTTGGTGCGGTGACGTTTACCAATGCTTATGCGAGCGGGCTGGAGGATTATTATACGCCGTCGGGTGCGAGTGTGATCGACCTGAAGCAAAACAATGGTGTGTTGACCTCTGTGTCGATCGAGGGGCCGTCGGTCTTGGTCTCGTATGTCTAATAGTGAGGACGTGACATTTGGCCCGGGTGCTGGTCATTCGAGCTTGCACGTTTTTTCATGTTGCTTGTATTTTTGCTGGAGTACTGGACAATATTTATCATCTTTCTTTGTACGTTTCGGGATATTCCGAGTCCGCGAGGTCAGTAAGTAGCCACGTGTTCAAACCAAAACGGCGGCGGCTCGTTGCATTGTTTTGAGCATGTAGATATTGACCTTTTTTGTTTCTCTTTTGCCTTTCCTACGTCTGTCATTTTGGACGACTCCGAAGTAGAGGCTTGCATGCTCACTTGTTCTCGCCACAACTGGCGGCGAGCCGTGTTTGATTCATGCATGACGACGGGTTCCAGGGTTCCGAGTCACGTATGTTCGTCAAAGAGGTGAGTAAAGCGTTTCCAGCCCCGGCCGCCCGCCACAAATACTGTCGGGCTATGCATCATTCGAGCACGCGGAATCGGCATCCTTGCTCGATCATTGGGGCGTATCTCCCGGGGTCAGGGTCAATGCCAATGTGTTTCGAAACACTAGAAGGTATTGATAATGAAGAAAATGGAATATAAAAAGGTCTCGAGGTATGTGCTTGGAGCATCAAACCTCAAGGCCTCTCACTTCTCACTTGTCTCTGGACGACCTCACGACTATCATGTTCTTCTACCGTGCACTTCTCAGCGGTTTATTGCTCGTTCCTGCCGTTCTGGCCGATCGTGGACCACGTTCTCACCTCCCTTTTCGTAAGCATCGGCATCATCAGCATCATCATGACGAGCACCACGAGCACCATGAAGTCCACGAGCACCATGAAGTCCATAGCCCTCTCGATAGGAACAGTACCGTCACGCCCAACGAAACAGTAGATACCATGAACTGGGCTGGTGCTGTCTGGTCCCAGAATAACGTTCGTCGTTTTTCCAAGACTAGTAAACGATCGTTTTGTCTCACCATTTTTATGACAGGGCACTTTTGACTTCGTCACCGGGACATTTACCGTCCCCACTCCTTCAGGTCCAAATAATAGTTTTGCTGCTATCTGGGTCGGCATCGATGGCCCCACGTGTGAAAGTGCCATTTTTCAGACCGGCGTTTCGATCGGCTTGGACGAGAATGGTACCGCTCAATACATTGGTAAGCTAGATGAGTCGTGTATCCGTATCTGTCTCACTCTCTCGAATAGCCTGGTACGAATGGTTGCCTGGCCAAATGATCGGTTTCTCAGATATCATTATCACTGCTGGAGACGACATCCGACTCAGCGTGACCGCTACATCTCCGACAAGTGGGTCCGCCTCGGTCGAAAATCTGTCCACCAACCAGTCCGACACCATGTCTATGAGCTCGATGTACCCCCTGTGTGGACAAGACGCTGAGTGGATCGTCGAAGATTACGTGGTGGACACTGGTCTGGTTGCGTTTGCTAACTTTCACACTGTCAACTTTGTGAACGCGTGGGCCACTGGACCCAACGGGGCTCTGTATTACCCCTCTAATGCGACGGCGCTCTGGTATATCGTCCAGGACAACCAGACGTTGACCGATGTTTCGACCAATACAACCGATCCGTCGGCTTTCACGATCACATATGTCTAATGTAGAGAATTGGCTGGGTGCGAGCGTATAAATTATGGAAGGTTTGGATGATGGCATTTGTACTACTTACTACGTAGGACTTGGGGTCAAGGCTCGCTAATAGTAATCACTTTACGCATCTCTCACATTTTTTATTTACAAGTTACAAACCATGGAACCCGCGTCCATCTGGAGTCTGTATGCCGACGATCTTGTTTTGTTGAAAGTTGCCAAATCATGATGCATGCATGCGGCGAGTGCTAATGACTCATCACCACTTGTCTTGCGGCGACGCTAAGAAAAAGCTCTCTGAACTTGCACTTTTCAACGGTACTGTATAGATGCTTACCCTCACTGGCACACATGGCCCTGCAGCTGAAGCTAACTTCTCCGTTCCCTGCTGCTTCGCGTCTTGTTGCTCACCTATGTGCTTGTCTCACTCAGCTTTCTACTTGCTGACTCTGTCTGGTCTTGTACAGCACCAATTGTATGGGCACCCTCTAAGACAAGTTCAACGCACGTCTTGCCATCGCGTAAGTACTGTGCTGCGTGTCTTGGTCCATGATAAGCGTTCTCACTGGTGACTGGGACATGCCAAGACGATTGGCATGAGATGTGCGCGCCGACAAAAACAGCGGCATGTCGCGTTTTTCTACCTTGTTTTTAGCATTCAGTCGCTAATCGTTGTCTTCAAATACCTTTCCTTATGGACGACTCCGACTTAGAGGCTTGGGTACTTTCTCGTTTTTATCGTCGAACTGATTCAGCGCTACACCTGCTCAGCAGTTCTGCTTGGCAAACATCGTCCCCGTAACATTGTGTTTGACTCTGCTTCTTGGCAGGTTCCAGAAATCCAAGTCACCTGTCTTTGTCAAAGAGGTAAGTAAAGCACTTCCAGCCATCCCTCCGCCACGTACGCTACCGGGGCTGTGTATGTCGTTCCACTGCACGCGAGCACGCGAAATCGGTGACCTTGGTTGGTTAGGGTGTGCGTCTCCGGGAGTCAGGACCAATGTCAGCATGTTTCTCAGAGAAGCATTGAAGAAGAAATCGGTCAAAACGTCATATAAAAAGGACTCGAAGTATGTACTTGGAACACCAATCCCGAGGCTTTTTACAGGACGACCTCTACTCTCACATTTACCATGCTCTTCAACCGCTCCCTTTTCACCGGCTTGCTGCTTGTACCTGCGGTTCTAGCTGCTCCTGGGCCAGTGGCTCGCTCCGTTCGCCGCAATGAGCAATGGCGCTCCGGGCTCAATAACCCTCTCGATCGGAACAGTGCCAGCGAGTCCAACGCATTCTACAGCTCGAACTGGGCTGGTCCTGTTTGGGCCAAGGATGTCGTTCGTCGCATTTCCCTAGTCTATGATCTATCAGTTTGACCACCTTAATGACAGGACACTTTCATCTCTGTTACGGGAACATTCAAGGTTCCTGTTCCTAAGGGCAAACAGGGGGATTCTGCCTCTATCTGGGTCGGCATCGATGGCGACACTTGTTCATCAGCTATTCTTCAGACTGGCATTACGCTCACCGTGGGCAAAAATAGCTCTGATCATGAATATGGTGGTAAGTATTTCAAGCCCCGTATCAACGTCCCTCTCACTTTTTTTTTGAATAGCCTGGTACGAATGGTACCCTGATTATGCAATTACCATGACGGGCATTGCCATCTCAGCCGGGCACGAAATCAGACTCACCGTTACCTCCACATCTAATACAAGCGGGATTGCCACGGTCGAAAATTTGACCAACGGCCAGTCTAACACCACGCTCGTAACTTCTAGTGTTCCACTTTGCAAACAGAACGCAGAGTGGATCGTCGAAGATTATTCATTGGGCTTTTCTATGGTTCCGTTTGCCAACTTTGGCGCCGTCGAATTTACGAATGCTTGGGCCACTCTCAATGATTCGAGCTACTTGAGCCCCCTTGGTGCTGACATGTATAATATCTTCCAGAACAATAAGACCTTGACAAATGTCACGACGGATGCGTCGACTGTCAAGATCACGTATAAATGATGTAGAGATTCGGTTGCGCAAGCGTATTTATGAGAATTCGGATGGTTGAGTACTACAAGATTTGCTTGCATTATATACTCTCGTTTACAGTGTGTCGGAGTGACTGGGGTCTTTGTGATAACAGTGTTTACAAATGAAGGTCTCAGGCCTCAGTGCTCACTGGCCATGTCTCTTGTAAGTTAATGGTCATGAAACGTATCATCTCTTCCACAACGTGCGTCATCCGACTCCCGGGCCAATGATAGTGACTTCTTTGAAGAACATTCCATGCCGTGACGTCACGAAAGTGGGCGCTTCAAGTCATGTGAGGATTTCGCAGTGCCTCGATTGCAGCCTGTGTCAGCATGCCATCCCGTCACATCTGCTCCAGTGGACTAGCTCGCTTCTTACGGCTAGCCTATCATGTCACAAGAGACAAGTGGAGCGACGGTGTGAAGTTGGAACGTACGAGCGGCGTTTGCATCTACGAAGTGGCCGTGCAGTGACACTGATATTTATACCGTGACATATTTCGGATACACTGCACCCTCGTCAAAACACAAACTTAACGCCATCCAGCCTGGTAAAACTTCACATAATAATGATGCATGATTGCTACAAACTCACAATATTCGGCTGAAGCAACTTGTTACATAATCAGGGCTTTTAGAGGCGATACTAGGTGGCGCTAACTATGTACTTGGATTCCTGGAAGGACTCTTCAAAACACTGCAGCAGCAGCAGCAGCCTTTTTTTTCTCAGAGCCGCCCCCGAAACAGAGCGCTATCGAACAAGAGCCTGTTTTAAGGAAGGAATATTAGGCCTGAGAAACTTTGTGTTAAGTAAGGTATGGGGTGCGAATGATATAACCATAAAGAAGCGTTCATTGATTCAATACCTAATTTTTCTATTGTTCTTCTTTTTGACAAGGTGCACCGATGCTTAGTCACCAGGATCAATCTATGAATTCACTGAGACGACGGGCAGTCATCTTTGTCGTACCTGAGCAATGTGCATAATAACTTACAAGCTTTTGTAGGTCATCTACCACCATGTACTTGGTTTGGAAAAAATATCGTAAATGGCGGAGCGGTCTTCAAAGCCCGGGCTTCTTCTTGCCGTACTTACGTCAATTTTTGTATAAAAGCTCGTGCGGTTCGTTTCGCGAAGCCGTTCGCCTCATTGTTTTTCGTCATGCAGCTTTTCAACGTCGCCTTTCTCAGTGGCTTGTTTCTTGCTCCTGTAGCCTTGGCTGCCCCTGGCAAAGGGGCCCACGTTGTTCGCCGTGGCGTAGTTCAACTATCCCGGCCTAACAACCGGATCGAGTTTGATGATGTTTCAAGTACGCCCAACACATTATACAGCAATAACTGGGCTGGGGCGGTCTGGACCGAGAAGAACGTCGGTTACGTCTAACAGTTTATGATAAGTAGCACTGATCTTAGCATGTCCGTTTAACAGGGCACTTTCGACTTTGTCACAGGGACCTTTACGGTTCCCACACCCTCTGGTGCTAATAATGCGGGTGGCGCCTTCTGGGTTGGTATCGATGGTAGCTCGTGCCAAACTGCTATTCTCCAGACTGGCGTCTCGTTCACCATTCAGGCTGGTAAACCTGTCTTTAATGGTAAGGTGGTGGCGTTGAATCATGGTTGTACACAAATCTTATTACTTTCTCGAATAGTCTGGTATGAATGGTATCCCGAGCCCGCCATCTTCTTAACAGGCATTAGCGTGTCTCCTGGAGATGTCATGAAACTCAATGTTACCGCTCAAAGCATGACCTCCGGTACCATAGTGATCGAGAACTTGACCACTCTTCAGATTAGAACTGTTAATGCCTCCAGTTCTATCGCACTCTGTGGTCAAAACGCTGAATGGATAGTCGAAGATTTCCAGGAAGATAATTCCCTTGTTCCCTTTGCCAACTTCACCTCTGTCACATTCAGGGACGCGAAAGCCACTGGCCCAACTCCTACCTTATATGGGCTCGCTGGTGCTACCCCCATTGTTATTGTTGACGCTTTTAATCAACCTGTAACTGAAGTCGACAACACTGGTTCTTCGCTTACGATCACTTACAAGTAATTTAGTATGCATTGTATTTGACGAAACCACACTAACTTATTGCCTTATTGCTGCATACGCAATCTTCCTGTATGTACATGGCGACACAATAATTACCAGTGAATCATTTTTACTACCCATTCAACCTCTGGTGCGACCAGGCAAGTTGAACTTCAAACCACCTTTCCTTCCAGGCTTCCATTGATGGCGTCCTTCGAACTCAGAGTTCTAATTTTAGTTTGCGTCGGCGTCAGCTGCAAATACAAGAAGCAAGAGCCGATTCGTTGCTGTTATATAGTTCTCGACGGAAGAACACGGCGATAAAAATAACACATGGGTTCTCTAACAACAGATGCCAAGTAGGGCACAAAGCCCAACCTAACAGTATATTTTAATCGAAATACAACTTCTCGCTGATTCCATAATGCAGCACAAAGCAATACGATGACGGAATCGGTTTTTATACATAGCTGATTAGGTAGCCGTTGTTCCCTGGTAAACTGGCGCGGAATCCCGAATACCTACTTCGAAGCACAGGGGAGTTCCTTCTCCATACGGAATATCGTATTTCAGCCTTCAGCAAAACTGTAACGCTAACTCATTCCATGCGATAGATAACCGCTTGAATTTTTTCTACCCAAACACACTTCAGTTGTAGGAAACTTGGTCAATTTGCGCACTGGCGTCTATCTCGAGTGTGACTGGGGTGTTGCATGTCACACCCCAGATGCATGAACCTCTCGCATCAACCATCATGCATCACCAACGACAAGTTCCTGTACCAACTTGACAAGGCGAGTTGCCTTCAGTACTTTCACCCCCGTAAAATTTTCTCCCCTGCGTCGCGTTTGAGATGCGGCTGTACTAGCTCCCTATTAGTGTTGGAAAAGTTCGGTTCGGTTCAGCCCCAGCACCGAACGTTGACCGAACGCGTCCATCACTACTCTCTATAGAGGAAAATTAAACAACTCACCACGACAAGGCGAATATGAACACAAGTGTTAGCACCGAAAGTATAGAGCGGCACCGCTGAATGACTCACAGGGATAAAAATACCACGGAACCAAATTCCCAAGTCACGAAAGGAGTAGTCTCTATTTTGGCAACTAGAATAGGTGTGGCACGAGTCCTTGATTTTAACCACTCGTTCCTGCAAAAATCTGAGTCGGTGTTGTTTTTCTCACCACCACCAACTGCAAATTGTTTTCGTTTCATTTGACTCCCACCTGAGGCCTGATCCCTGGCCTCTTCTTCGTAGCTGCCGAAATTATGGGTACTTACTATGACCCTGTCGACCCTTGCTGTAAGTTGTGAACTGCCTTTCCTGCTGCGGCTCACGTGACAAAACCGGTACCTCTTGAGCCTCCATGCACATGAGTGAGCATCCGATGTACATATCTATATCTATTCACGATTACTTGCATCACCTTCCAGTCATGTTTCGATCTTATCGGACCCGCGGAACTACCCAGGCACTCCACGGAAGGCCTTCAATTAAGGAACTTGACTTCTATGGAATGGACGCACTTTTCGTTTATCGTAATCATTGCCTGCGTATCCCGCCGGCGGCTGGGCCGATTCATCATGGCATCAACGTGCTACGGCGCGCCGCTAGACCCCATCGGTACTACACTGCCATCGCAGTGCACACAAAGGTACTCAAATTTGGACCCTTTCCGAGATGCTTACTTTACCGCATTTAGATTTAGATTTATACGTCATTCCCAAGGTCAAATGTCCCGTTTTGCGATTGTTGATCCCGAGTGTCTTGCACGAGGTTGTCAGAATCGAAACAGACTATGAATGCAAATTATTTCAGTTCCCGGTAGTCGAAGGAGGAACAAGTCACTGGGTACACGATTGGGTGATAACTACGCCAGTAAGTACCTGCTTGCAGGTCAGAGAAATTACGTGCATGGACGCTACAAACTCTAAAAGGCCTTGGAAATCTATTAGTAGTGAGACGGGCAAGCGTGCCTCGCGTTGAATTCAGACGTAAGCAACACGGGCCTGGCGAAGAAATTTCGGGGGCCGTCACTACTGGACGCGTGATGTGGCAGCTCGTGTTAATGTCACAATGTGATTGCGTGATGTCAGGCTGCCGGGGAATGTGGTAGAGGAAGATCCGGAGGCCATGACGTTGCGTGGCTTTACTTGCGAAGCAATCTCCGGCCATGGGGTTGGTAACGTGGCGTCCACAAGTCTGCCTGCAGGAAACTCTAAGTGTGGCGACAACGCATACTCAGGGACGCGTGTGGGCACGAGGAGTAATCTTGAGTGGGCACGCACTGAAGAATGGACACGTGCACGAGTTTTTTTATCCGGAGTGCAGCCTTGGTAGGACACGGTGTGTTCTTGTGTGGATTCGTGTAACTTGCCGGCCAGTTTAGCGTATAGATGGCAAAAAATGGTGACCCACTTGGAGATGGTTTGGGTTTAGCCAGGGAGTCGGACGTCGAGATTTGTAACTTTGAGCTAACAGCGTATTTAATAATTACCTGGACATTGCCACAGGATGGAGCCCCAGAGGGCACGCGATTTCAAAAAGAGATTGATAGGAATGGTCGGCATCGGGCAACATGGCCGTTACATACACTTCTATAGCGTAGATCAACAAGGCATACCATTTTCGAGGGACTTCTGACAGCCCCGGACACGGCCGCATGCTTTGTGTCATTGTACTCAGCCTTTGTGAAAAAAAATCACGGTTGCAAACTAAAGGCAGAACAAGGGTCTAGGGACGTCGTGATGGCTACGAAGATTGTGTGTGTGTACAAGGTTATCTGCGCGAGGCGAGGCGGGAGTTGCCTAAACTGTAACCAACAAACGATTGACCAAATGCGCAAGAAGGCAGGTCCCTGTATTCAACATATCTTTGTGCTACAAACGGCGCTTCAATGAGTATAAGAACTTTCGCCATCCTCGGTAACATCCCAGACTTTCCGCCTGTTTCAGCATTAACACGGTACAGCCCCCCAGCGACCTTTTCCTCCTACTCCATCAGATCGTTTCCCATACTCCTCCTCCTGTAATCCTTCATAATGTTCCAGCTCCGCCCTGCCCATCCTATCCAGACAAAAGCCATCTGGGACTCTGAAGACCCTTCTCTCGCATCTGCCATGTACTCTGCTCAGCAAGTGTACCCAACCAACGTTCAGCTTCCCCGCACTCTCCAGCGGCCCCCTTACGCAGACATACCTGCACAGAACATCATCGCTGTGGCGCCAGAGCTGGCCGGCGTCGCCATCGAGTATGTTCGCCGTGGCCTGCGCGTCCAAGCCACTCAGTGAGTACTTTATATCGGTCCATGGCTCTTGTAGCTGACCGTTCTCCAGGATGCTGGCTGGCATATCGGCACTCTCGCCATCCCATATGCCCTCTGCCATGCCACGATCGCAACTCCTGCAGACGCGGTCGCTCACCATCCCACTCCGCGCGACTTCTCAGACGCCGTCCTTCCCCACACATGTTCTGGCACTTTCCAGATCATCTTCTCAGGACTCTTCCGTGCTTCTCGTCCCCACCCATGCGGTCGTCCTCGCGTCGCAATGCGCGTCGCTACCCCGCCTCCCCACGTCCGCCGCCCCCGCACATCCAAACGCCACAGTCAGCGTCACGCTCCCCGTCCTCCCGCTTTCGGTACCTTCACCTGCCGCGTTCGCACCCCTGCATACATTTTTGTACACACACTCCGTCACCCAACTGCTTTCCACGCTCGTCCCCGCGATTCCCTCTTCCTTACTTTCCACTCTCACCTCCCATCAAGCCGTAAGGGGCACGCTTTCTTCCGGACCTGCATTGCATACGCTTTCGGCGCACCTCATATCCTCTGCACCTGGAATGGGTGCGCTGACTAATGTGGCCCAAAATATCGCCGCTGTTTGGCGCAACGCGGTCTCTCTTGGCATACATGATCCTGAACTCTGGGATTGCCTTGATCTCGCATGGGAAATCGTGCTGGGTGCGATGAATCTTGGTGCTGGTGTGCACTAAAACGTGACGCGCTGGCGCGGCGGCTCCGTCCAATCTTACTAAATTCCCGTCATATATGTCAAGGTGTTTCTCACCATCATCTCTTTTCCCCATCTGCACGACTACACATTCAACATTGGCTTTGGAATCTGTATCCTTTACCTCCCCTCGTTCGATCTCATACGGATCACTCACTATGGTTGTATGATTGTTTCCGCTCCGGATACCCTTTTACTTTACCTCGAGTTAATGGCTTCAAAAATGTATCTATATAACGCAAAGGCAACGAAGAGCTGTTCCCTGATCGATTGTGTGATTCAAGCACTTGAGCTATTCCCCCTTTGGTGCTAACCATGTCGTAGTCTTGGGATTTATTACATACGTATGCCATCAGATCATCGCAGTCGCTTCTGGGCGCATCCCTGGTGGCTGTCGACATACCGACCGCACTGTCACGAGGCACAACGAACCTTGCTGTAAGTAATTTTTCCAGAAAATGATATATATGCGACAGAAAAGTTATTAATTTCCAACGTCATAGCCTGTCATAGCACATAGCCTACCGAGCCGTAATTGATTGAAGGGGAAATTACATAAAAGATAAAGAGATCTAAGGGGGTACGTATTTCCTGTGCTTCTCATAAGCCCTTGACCAAAAAGAACGAGATTCGATGTGGGTGTACGGTGTCTAAGAGTGTATGGCGGTTACTCCTGACCTGTTCTTGTTTCAGTTGTCTCTGGTGATCCACGTTGAGCACTACTTTGACAAATTGATCGCTGTCGACAGATTTCAAAGTGTTGCTAGCCTGACTCGTATGATTCGTATCCATGACACTGCTAAATAATCATGAGTACCAGCCAGGGAAAAAAAGAGGGCTGCCGAATTGCCGACACGTACGCCCAACTTCCAAGGTTTAAATCAAACCCGTTGAAAAATCTTTTCCAAAGAAACCGCCGGTTCCCACCCGGATCGTGAGGATTCTGGCGAGATCGGGATGTGCGATTTTCGCGGGCGGGTCGAGTGAGCCTCCGCGCACGATCATGCATCAGCTCAGGGTGAAATACTAATAACGGCAAGGAGTAAGACTTCAGGTGGTCCTCTGTGGGAGATTTTAAGTTGCCGTGACAAATGTAAGCCAGGTTTCAGACGGCCTAAGGGCCGTCATAGGTTGCGCGGGATTCGGCTCAGCTGATATGACCGTCGGCACGTTGCTTGATAGATCAACATGCCAGTAGTGATCAAATCATCCCGGAAGATGAGATCTCCATCGCGGTGAAAGCGTGACACGAATGACAAGGTGTATGCCTACACCCCATGTACCTGGTGACTCATCGATTTTTTTTACAAGACGTTATTATTTGGGGATAACTTTGTACAACCTGTGGCGGATGTCTAGGACTCGCGGAGCGATCCGAATGGCCATACAAGAGATTCAAATGGCAGTTCCCATGCTTCTGATAGCACCGCCAAAGAAATGCCCATGTAGTTGTGATAATGATTCATTCATGCTCCAACCCTCTACCAACCTTGCCATGGATGAGCCAGGATTGCACGCACTAATCCTCGTGTCGACCACCCTTTCCACATTTGGGTCACTCGAGGCGTACAACACGCCTACGCACGGTTCACCCAACGCAGTCGTAGACACAAATCGATTGTCCTTGCCCTTTTCCGCTCGACCCCATTCAGCCCGTTCACCTTTTACACTGTTCGTACGTCCCGGCGCTACATCGTCGATAGCAAACAGTTCTCTCCCGACTGCGGCGCATAATTTGGCACTTATCATTTTTGACGTCCTGCAGCGTGGCGGTATGTAGGTTGCGAGCCCGGTCGACGAGGCCCTGGCTAAACGCTCGACAGATCTCTCATGAGCTCTTCGTTGAATATAATCCTGTTCGGGGAGACAGGCGTTGGGAAGAGTTCAGTGATCAACCTCATCGCTGGGAGCACTATCGCGCAGACCTCTGCAGATTCCCTGCCCTGCACTATGTCATTCCACTCATATACTTTTCCTGTTAACAATCGGAACATCACCATCTGGGACACGGCTGGCCTCGAGCAACCAGATATGGACATGGACGGCCATAGCTACCTTTCTGCAATCGAACAGGCAGGCGACCTCATTCACCAACTCCGAAGTAAAGGCGGTGTCGACCTGCTGCTTTTTTGCATTCGCGGAACACGAATCACTACGACGACGCAAAGCAATTATCGGTTGTTCTACGAGGTTCTTTGCAGGTCCAAAGTCCCGGTCGCGCTCGTCATCACCCACCTTGAACGGGAGGATGATTTGGAGGATGGGTGGGAGAAACGCCAGAAAGAGTTGCAAGAGCACGATATCAAGGTCGCGGGTCATGCCTGCGTTACTGGATTGCCAAGCCATAAAAAATATCAAGAATCGCGGGCTAACATCACCAAGTTATTAGAAGGGATCACTGGTGACAGAAGATTTACCATGCCACCAGAAGGGTGGTTCATCGAGTTTCGGCGTTCGTTTCGAGCGTTTGCTTCCTTGAAGGTGTCGAAACGAAAGGACATTGTTAAGGTCTTGACAAAACGATGTGGACTGGATCAGAAGATAGCAGATGAACTTGTTGACAAATTGGAAGGATGGAATTAGGTTCAGTGCTGTCCTGTCATGTTTGCGGATGCTGGCCATCTGTTTCAAAGCCATACGTGTAAGCGTGTATCTCTTTGTCATACGAACGACTTATTATTTGCTCGTTGCGATTACCCGAGTCTGTTCCAGCGACCTTTGTCGAGCTAGTCAGTGATGTTTCAAAACCTCGTTCGGTTTCAGGAAGAGTAATTTTCGGAGACTTTGTATAGGCTATGGGGTAAAACTACCATCGGCTCCGGAGACGGCTAGACATGTAGAGCCGCATCTCGGTGCTCCGATATGGCAGCAGTTTTCCATCTCTCATTCGTTTAGTCTGCATAAAATAGATGAAACCCGAGTTAGCGGATGCTGAGAGCATTACTTAGAATAATATGGTCTGATGTTACATTACAAATACCCCAATGGAGAAGACGGTCGACGGGCGGTGATTATGCGTTTCGATTGACTCTTGTCTTCGCCCAACACTACCCGCCCAGTGCAATTTTGCGAGTTTCTCGGCGCAGCATATTTCGTTACTGAGAACTTGGAAGAATGGATGTGCGGAAGAAAAAAAGCAAGTCTACTGCCGCATATGTAAACCTTCTAATTATAACTTAGTTATCACCATAGCCTCCACTGAGTCCCCCCGGCGCTTGGGACTACATCATGGGCTCCGAGCCTCGTCCAGCCTCTCCTGCGTCTGAGTTCGATGTTAGGACAAAGATAGACGGCTTCTCATCCCTGCTTTCGAAGACCATTATCTGTTTCTATCAATTCCTGGGTTCAGATAAAGATTCAGAGGGTCCTCGAAGAAGGCTGCTTGACGAATACATTACCGTCGGTGGCGCCGCGAACAGCACCAAGATCCTTCTCGACACTAGTGACGAACGCAAAGCAGAGGGTTATCTGGAGCGCCGCAAGAAAATAGAAAGCTTATGGCTCCCCCATGGCCCCCTTGCGCAGTTTGCTTCACGCATGGAGAATGCACTCGATATCATGACGAGGGCGATCGAGAATCATCAGAAAATCGCTACGCTTACAAACACGAGAGGCCCCTTCCCGCTTTCGTTGGAGACGTTGAGCGAGGAACTTTGCCTTATTCAAGAGTACAAGCAGGCTACCACTGATGCCTTGTACGACGACTTTTACACATCGTGAGTTTCCTTTGCCCCAAATTCTAGACTCGCTCACTTGTGGCGTATTCTAGGAACAAAAAGCTAGATCCCAAAAGTCGGTCTTGTCGTCTTCCGTAGTGCTTCTCTCACGATTGTGTGGACATAGTTCAACTGCTTCTGGCTGTCGTCGAATGGCTAGGTTACATCGATACTTCCGATAGGCAAGATTTCATGTTACGAGAGAGGCATGAAGGAACCTGCCAGTGGGTTTTCAACTCGGATGTTTGCAAGCGCTACCACGAATGGTGGACGGCTACGGAAGGGTTCCTTTGGATCCGTGGTAAACGTATGTCGTGTTTCATGCTCCGAATGAAGCGCAGTCTTTCACTACGATACAGCTGCCTCTGGAAAGTCTGTCATTCTGTAAGTCCATTGAGACTATCCTACGACAAATCTGACGCTTTGTCAGCGCCACAATCGTTGATCGGATATCCAAGGAACTATGGGAAAAGATCGAGGAACAAGAGAAACGAGATGGATACAAACGTGAATATGATGAACCCCCATACGTGCTCGAATTTTTTCCTACTTCCTACTTCTTCGATTATCGCGACGCTCGTAGCTTGAGGGTCTCCTCTTTCCTCAAAAGTCTCTTTGTTCAGTTTTTACAGGCCCGGGAGCCAGACCTTGCATTGACCTTTCCCGACCTTGTCCAACGGTACACCGATGGTCTCCCCCCACCCAACGATATAGATTCCTTTCAAGACCTTGTTTTGCGTGCCATGCGGTTACACGGGGAAAAGGCTATTTTTGTGGACGGTCTCAATGAATGTGATGACGTTCCAGCGGCAATAGCTTTTCTCGAGAAGGCCCAACAGGAGGCTAACGTTCGGGTTCTCGTTACTAGCAGGCCGGATACAGATATCCAGATCAAATATGGAGGTTGCCCTACCATCGAGCTGGAGGAATACGTAGGGTATACGACCGCGGATATGCGCGAATGGTTGATGAAACGGATGATGGATCATTTCAGGCTCCAGGCGATTCCAGAAGACAAAAAGATTGAAATTCTGGATGTCGTTACTGGCTGTGCTGAGGGATCGTGAGTATTGCTTGCCTTGTGTGACACGTCTAGGGTACTCAAGAGATAAATGTAGCTTCTGGCATGCTCAATGCGTCGTGGACTCCCTGGAAATTTGCCGGTCTGTGGCGCAAGTAAACACAATGATTCGCGACGCCCCAAAGGATCTCGATACTGTCCACTATAATCTTCTTCGCAGTATCAACGACAAGAGTGGGGACATCAAGTTGATAGTTTCAATGGCAGTACGATGGTTAGGGGGCGCACTTCGTCCATTATCGCTTTCTCAGATTATCGAGGCGGTCCAGATTGAACTTGGACACACACCTCCACTTCGTCTGAACGATGACTTGACTGTCGTTGCTCCAGAGGACATGTTGACGATATGTGGAAATTTTATCAAGATCGATAATCGTATGGCGAGGTTGGGCGTGGGCAACGCAGCCTTGCGCGTAAGGTTACCGACTATACTCATGAGTAGTGGCCTAACACGTGCTCCTAGACCTTCCTTACCCAACCGCCCCCTGAAGACGAAGAACTTTCGAGGTACTACTTTGATGCGCAAACTGTACACAGGGACCTCGCCTTGAGGTCTATCACATATATGATGTCAGAGGACATTGAAAAATCGATTGCCAAGTCCTACACACAAGCGCATATGTTTGATGTTTCGAGACGCTACACCATCATCGAATGCTCCCCCATGCTGACATACGTCTTTGAAGGCGGTTTCGAGCATCTTTGCTATTACACATCGGACGATGACGACGCCATCGACTTGCTGGTTCTTTTGCAAGACCACGTCGCAGAGAAGTCAGACAAGTTTTGTGAGATTCTTCAAGCGCTGCACGACCGCACTGAGGATACGCGCTATCGATGGTTCGTCGAGGAAAAGGAGCTGGCACTCGGTGTACTCGTTCGGTTTGGTCCTCCGTGGATGCTTGAGCGGTACTTGCTTCGTCGTAGAGACCTCGCTAAAGGTGAGGGGAAGGAGAAGTTGTTGAAGTGGGTAGAGAAGCTTGGGAGGTTCGACGTGAGGGATATGTTGGTTGCATTCGAGTTACCCGAGCGGGAAGAGGATCGAATAGAAGCTGTCTCGGAAGGTCCACGGGATGTAACGGTGACCGACGAGCAGTGATACCAACTTTTTCGCCTTTTGGATTACCTTCATAACTTCGTTACGGTCGGCGGCCCGGCTGGTCCATGTGGATTCAATTGGTGATCATGGTTTGGAGTGGTCGAACATGCCTTCTCTTTCAGCTGACACTCCTGAAGAGCCCCAGGTACTGAACGGATCTCCGTACTTCGAGCTCAAAACTACTAGTCATGGAGGGCGTTCCTTGTTCGCGATCTCCGATCTCGAGCAGTGTACGCGGATACATTCATGTGAAGCACCTTTCGCACACGTCGTTTACAAGGACTACCGGAAAGAAGTTTGCGCCCAGTGCTTTTCATACTCTGCCAGCGATCATCCCCCGTCAACCGTTGGGCCTTCTCGCACTTGGCGCATCAAGTGGAGCCGGGCAGGTGCGGCTACTGCGTGGTTCTGCAGCGAAGACTGCAAAAATGATGGGGAACGTGACGAGGAATTTTCACTGTTGATGGAGGTGGATGCTATCTTGACCAAGGGTCAGATTGCGACTCGGAAAAAATTCAAGTCAGCGGAGGAAGAGGTCAAGGTCAAGGCCGTACTTCCCTCAGTCGAATCTGGAGATAAGACCATTACGCAAGGAATCATCGATGCAGCCTGGGAGAGCACAGAGGCGCTCGCTGCTTCCAAAACACACCTTTCCCTATATTGCTCGACTCTCCAGTTGGAGGACATGGAGCTCGAGATCGCACGTGTGCTCGCGGCAGCAATCGTGCGTCGACACTACGACAACGCGTGCCTTTCTTCGTTCAATCAGACAGGGCTAGACCGACGGACTGCATCTTGGGCGCAGTTGCTCAATCTTCAGAAGAACGAGCTGTGCAACATCCAGACTCGGCCACACTTGCTCACGGCTCACTTGCGCGTTTACATCTTCCTTTGCAACACGCTTCCAAAATATCTCCGGAAATACGTGTCAGTTGTCCGCGAGGTACTTACTCGCGACACTGGGAATGCATTTGGGATATGGGATGGCGACCGCAGGGACGAGATGATGGGGTGGGGAATATGGGTTAGCGCGAGTTATTTTAACCACAGTGCGTCCCTTATTGCGCAGCAGCCCGCAGTCGTACGGTAGGTGCCAACAGCGGTGTTTCCAGGTTGTACACCAAATGTGCGCAAGAAACGAGAGGGAAGGGCCCTTCATTTCGAGGTCACTCGGAGAGTGCTCGCTGGGGAGGAACTGTGCATCAGTTACATTGACACGGATTCGCCCGTGGATCAGAGGAGACGGGAACTGGAAGAGAGCTGGTTCTTTACTTGCGGCTGTCTGCGCTGTGAAAAGGAATCGAGTGAATAATTTAGTGGAGTACATACACAGGCGTGCGTATGTTGGCCGTCTTATTGTTAATTTAGGAGACTATCCATATTTGGAATAGTTGGCGTGGCGACCCACGTTCGCTCGCACAGCAGTCGCCCTCGAGGCTCAGCTTTTGGTAATACTCTCTTTGCTTTCTCTCCACTACTACGACCTCCATGGCGGACGAACTCGAGGATCGCACCAAAGGAAAGGGAAAGGTTGAACCTCGTGAAGCTACCGAAACTACACCACTTCTCGAGGCAGGATCCAGCCAAATAAGCGCCGACGAAGATGAGCTCGACCTGGAGAACAGCTCTGTAACGCGGCGTCGACTCTGGAAGAGGCTGATATTCATCTTCTTCCTTACCCTCTCCCTCTGCTTGGTCGCCTTCCTTGCGCTCGGAATGCTAGCTTATTCCTACGCGGCCCGGTTTACCTATCTCTCAGCGGATGACATGCTCTCCCATGGATTAAAATTTCAAGGCCCAGACAGCGTAGATGTTATAAATGCCACGGACGGAGGACTCTGGATAAGACTTAACGCGAGAGTGGGAGTGGACGCCGGATCAATGATTGGCGTAAACACAGTACATGGTGATGGGACATTGAGGAACGTATGGAAGTCTTTTGGACGTCTAGGTATTCGCCTCCTCGGGACCGTGACAGCCAACGTCGCCACGGTCCATGTATACTCAGACCAAGCCTTGCTTTCGACCGTCGTTGCGCAGCCAGTGCAATTGCCTGTCTCCAGCAATCCACCCCATGATTCGTCGTGGCTGACGCCGGTGTCTTTCCCCGTTTTCGTACGGCCGACGAACAATGCGACGGACCTCACTAGATTTGTTGAAGATTCGTGGCACAGCGGAACTGCCTCACTCCGGGCGTCCGTTCCCGAAGTGATGGTATGGGGCGGCAGTTCCCATCGCAAAGGATGGCGGAGCATCCTCGCCGCAACTTTCTACAATGTCGATAAACATCTGTCACTACCCAGTATGTACCTCCCGTTGTTGTCCATTTTCAATCTGAGCAAGGCGTTGGCGTTTTCCCAGTCCCTCCCATTCCTGGCTTGCCGGATCCAGGCGAAGGCAGGCCTTTACCATCGTTCTCGCAACTTGTCTCCGTCGAGTTGTTCAACATTTCTTCTACGGATAAGGAGATTCAAATGAGTGCTCTCGCATCTATCGTCAACCCCGTACCCTCTGCCTTTGACATGACTATTCCCTCATTGCCCTTTGTTGTATCGATTCCAGCTAGCAAAGATACCTTTATTCCGATCGCTTCCGCTGAAACGAAACCATTTCCGCTCACCCATCCCAACATGACGGTCTCTATCACTGGCAGAGTCCTTCCGCTCCCATCTGCTGCTATCGATGCATTGGCATTATTCGCCTCTCGCTATCTATCACTCCAGCGCAACCCAATATCCATCAGTTCCCCATTATTCCCATCTCTTGCCATAGACACAGTATTTCCCTCGCCTGCGACAAAGCCGCAAGTTTTGCGCAACGTGACCATCCGCAACATGAAAGTCAAACCATACGGAACTGATCTCTTAGCAAGCGGAGAAGTGTTTGGTTTAATTGTGCTCCCCAAAGGCATGGATTTTCAACTGGACGTCAAGCGAATCATGCCCGATATCCTAGTGTTTGATGGGGACGCAGACGAGTCGCTTCCACCCCTGATTACTCTCGGAAATGTTCCGAGCCATCTCCCTCAGCCTTACCCTCCCCGTGCATTCGGTCATATCGTGCCTGACGATTGGCTAGACGCAAAGAGCGTTTATAATGGCACGGATGAAGAAGGCTCCAAGTTCTCGGTATCGTCTACGATCGTCGACGTACCTATTCAGGTTCTTCCGGGAAGGGAAAAAGAGTTTAGCGATTTCGTGAGCAAGGTATGTGCAAGTTCGTGTTCGACCGATCGACCATCGCTCACCCATGGCACTTTTCTAGATTCTCTTTGGTCCACACGGCGCGACAGCAGGTCTGCAGGGTACGGTCGACGTTGGAGTTGATATCCTTGGACTGCCTTTCCACAACGGAGACGGCGAAGAAGTCGGGTTCACGCTGAAAGGCCTGCCGCTGCACGGAAAGGTACACATTGGCAAAAAGTCTTTTATATAAACTCCAAGATCTGGTGTCCACTACGTTCTCTTGGGATTGATGAAGCGCTTGTAAATTTCACTTGTTGACTTTTCTTTTTCTTACCTTGTTTACGTGCGAGTGTATATCTTACTTATATGATGGCTGAACATACGGATACATATGTACTGCTCAATTGTAGACTTCGATTACGGGAACTCTGATGATTTATAGTTCTAATATTTAACTAACATTCCTTTGTTTTCCATCTTGGGATGGTATCGGTCGAAAGCATCAAATGAACTCGCGATGAAAGTAGAATTTTATGAATCATTTTTAAGGTATTCAAAAGTACAACAGAGAAGGTGCGATCCTGATATTTACGCACGCATTCTGCATGCTCTTCACCATCGACTTGAATCATACACGCACTGTCAGCCTCACATACCCCCATTCCTCGATCGTATTATTTCCAATGCTTGACAACGACTCCGTTGACGACTTCTTCTTCCACCCCTTTTTCCTGTCCTTGCTTCAGGTCAGACTGGCCATACACTCTGGTCCTTGCCCTCCTCCACTCTTCCATGGTCGGCGCAGCACTATCTTCGCACCGTGGGTTGATCCCTATTCTTTGTAACAGTGGACTCTCGCGCATCGGCGTCAGCTTGGTCTGATCGTCCGGCATGACGAAATAAAAGACCCCTAGGCGAGTATACTTCTGCTGGTCCGGAGGAGGCTGTACCACACGATGGATCGTTCCCTTGTAACGCCCTCCCGTGAGGAAGTCCAGCGCATCTGCAGCATTTACTACCTGTGTAAAAATTTGCAGGCAAGACTCGCATGACCAGCGATGGACTCGGGTGCTCACTATTCCATTTTCTATATGCTTCACCCACCGCCATTGGCCATCTTTGGATAGGATCTGAAGGGCAGCCACGGGCTGGCTCCACAGGACGGTTATAGTTCCAAAGTCTATCCATCCAATATCATTTTCCTGCTACCATCGATTGAATTTTGCACTCACCAGTGTGACCTTTGAACCAGACGTTATTGGTCTTGGCTTCCTCTTCATCAGAACGTGGATAACTAGGACATGGATGCTGTTCAGCTGGTCCCTGGTATAAAACAAGACAAAAAGACACCGACTACTTTATGAACCTGACTGACGAGAAAGTCAGTGAACTGAGACACCACGAAAGGCCAGCTGTAGTATACCGTATGTTTCGCCTACAGCCTCGTAGTTGTGAATGTTGACCAAGGCATCTTCGGGCAACTCGAGACTCAATGCGATTAACCTATGATTCGACCCACTAAGTATCAACGTCTCGATGAAGTAAACATTCGCCGCACCTCAGGATTGGATGTGCGATTTTGAAATGATTGAACTTTGCGAACTCTTCAATCTCAGGGATGAAAGGTCGGAGTGCCTCTGGATGTTCTCGTTTCGTGACATCGCGGTTGACTAACAAAATACTAAGGAAACTTGATGCAACCGTCAGAGGAATACTTACTATTGTAATGCTCGAATTGATCATGAACGCCATTGTCGATATGCTACACGTGTATGTCAAGATGGGGTGGGGTGAAAAGAAAACGAATGGCCTACAAATTGACCCCGAGGTTTGTATCCCTGGTATGATCCAGCATGCTGGACATTAGCAGCATAGGCCTGTTTTTCTTCATCGCTGACACCGGCAAAGGGTATATCCGCAATATCAAACATTCTGTCCGTCTACTTTAAATCAGAAAACGAGTCAATGATAACACGATAAGAGTCTTGCCTCGGACTGTCGGTGTCCGTGACCGACGACATAAAAGAACCCATGGGTTAAGAGCGCATCTCGAACTTGAGTTGCCAAGTGGGTACGGTCGTCCATGGTTTCGAACCCAGATAGGTCGATGATCGGAAGGTCAGCATAGTCCACTAGATTGAGTGTCAGTACTACTATCCGTGGGTCGGCGTCTCACGTACGATCTACTTTGGTGGGCGGAGCAGGTTGATAATGAGGGATGGTAGGCAAAGTGAGACTCGGCATACTGACAGTCGTTAACCGGGTCGCGATAACACTGATTTAGTGTGGGCATCCATTGGTCCTTTTGATTCCGCGTCCTAGTGTCACAAGCCGCTGTAAATGATCGTGAGACATGACCAGCTTGCTGGACTGACTCGGAGTCAAACGTTCGACTGAGGATGTACTCCACGACTACTTGTATCAATGTTGTGCCGGCTTTTCAGGATTAGAAATGCCCGAGTTGTGATTGAATTTTGCAAGACGGATTCCTACATGACCATCGATGACGAGGCGAACTTGAGTTTGGGTGCCTCTGATCCCTGTCACGTGCACTATATCATGTGATCGAACGTAGGGGGCAGCTTGGTGCTCCACTCACTAGTCCGTCCGTCGGAGCAATTTTCACTCTCTTCGACTTGCTCGTCGTCGTCCTGCTTGCGTAGCGCGGATTCAACCAATTCTACGATGTGATCATTCATTTTGCATCACACACATCCGATGATCAGCAGTTTGCAGTTCATATCCGCCAAGAATACCATCATGAAGTGGTAAGATGGCCGTTTCAATGACATTCTCCAAGAAATCTGTGATGCCCAATACGAGGCTGAATTCGTCAAGCTGGCTATCTATTACGAGCATTGTCTGATCGACGACATGGTAGCCCTCGACATTCTACACAAGTCCACCTGAATAACTTATGTCGTTTTCCCTCGCTTCCTCATTACCCATTCGAATCCTCACCCTCGGTCGAACTTTCTGTGAACGCACGCCGACCATGAGTGGTTGCACCACGCCCGTCGACCATACCCACGCGGCCCCATCGCGACTGCCTGTTGCGAACATCATCGGCTCGTCCCCCCCATTGTTCTACCCGATGCACGTCATGTCTCTCAGCTCGGGCATGTTCATCGGACGAAGATACCTCAACAGTGCCGTCGTGTCCCGGTCCCAGATGTGCACGTCGCCCGCTACATATAAGAGAGTCAATGAACGGAAATACGCACGATAAACACGAGCGTACCTTTGCCGATGCAAAACACTATTTGCTCGTCTCGCCCACCAAAGTAATATGACCCGGCGATGGCTGTGGGCACGTTGAGCACAAACGAGTGTTTGAGGTTGAGTCGTCCGGTCACTTGGCGGTACCACACGGGCACGCCCGGTTCTTATCCTTGTCACCCACGATCTCGAGCTTCCAGAGTTGTGGAGAGGCCTGAAGGCGTAGTGGTGAGGTGAGCGCGTTTTTGGTGCGCTAGACGACGCACCTGTTCGAACGAGACGAGAATAAGAGACATGCGTCTTGATATCACGATGTCTCGGATGTCGTCGTACAATGGCGTTTGACTATCCAAAAAAAATAAGAAAAATAAAATGAAACAAGCATGGATACACGGGCGTCAAACGCACCTGAATTCCTTGCGCTTCGTATGCATATTATACACTTCCCACGCGTTATCAGCAGGACGAAACAAGGCAATGGACTGCTTCGTACTGATCAGCGCTTTTCGACCTTGGTCTGTCGCGTAGGTATGAGGTCCGTTTGCCGGTGGTACGGGCGGCCCAATCGCAATCAGACATGAATAATCCGACGTGACGGCCACGTTGATCAACCGTACGTGTCTCGAATGGTACACATCCAAGACCTGAAAGCCCTCGTCAGTTCTCGGGTCCGCGCTGGTGACGGAAAATATTTGTATACCTTGCCGTGTAGATCCTATCGCGGCCGATGAGCGTCGCGCGCGTACGAGTACGAGTACATGAACGTACCAATTTCGCTACCTCGCTGCCTTCGATCGAAAGGATCGCTTGTAGTGTATGAGACGAAACGAGCGACCGAAATGACCACAAAGCGTACCTTGTCCATTAGGAAGCCAAATGACTGGACGGACCGTGTTGGATCGGTCGATCGTCTGTCTACACACACCATCCTAACAGGCAAAATGAGATGCAGCCTTTCCAAGCACGGACAAAGCATACTTACATCGGACCACAATTTGAGACTGCGCGTGAACCGCGTGAGGAGAAAACGGCCGTTGGACGACCTAGGAAGAGAATAAGACCACGCCACTAAAAATCTAACAAATGCGCATCACCAAGCAACCTGACTGATAAACCCCCGGACGTGAACGAGCGTACGATAATGCGTTAGCGTTTCCTGCGACAGCGTATCAGCAATCACAGTGCACACAAGATATCAGACGCACCCCAACGCGAAAGATCATAGCCCCTATCCCAGCTGCGCTGATCCATCAGAACCGAATTACCCCATACACATCACCCCCTTACCTCGACGTTGCAAAATACCATCCATTGGGCAAAAACTGCACGTGCCAGACCAGCGCCCCATGCGGGTACGTCTCCTCGGCCAAGTCGAGCCCCTTGAGATTCTCGATCGCCTTGGTCACTCTCGCCCCTCGGAGAGCCACTATTCCCGACTCGGTCGAACTCAAAGAGTCCTCGCTGATCGACATGGATGTCTGCCACCACGAGTAGAGGCGAGGCGAACCGGGGCGGACGGGCGTCGCGCGCTGCAGCTTGATCACGGCATGTACCGCGTTCTGGAAGCGCACCCGTGGGTCGCGTACGTCGAGCAGTAGATGCGTGTCGTCTCGGCAGCAGATGTCCCGCGGCTCACAAGACGTCGACGGCACGCACTCTTCCTCGTCCCCTCGTTTCTTGCCCTCTGCCTTGAGCTTGCGCATGTCGGCCAGCCAGGAGAAGAAACGGGCGAGAGAGTCGGGTGCACCATCGTAGCGCGAGCCAGTGCGCTCGGACGATGCTGAGTTCAGTGAGCTCGTCGAGGATTTTGGTGATTGCTTCGCCAAGCCATCGACGGTCTTTTGTCTAAGGAACGTCCACCACTCGAGGACGAACCGACCCGAGATGGAAATGAGGCCCGATGATGCGACAAGCTAGTGACTGGTGTGATGTAAAAGGTGCAAACTCCACATGGGCCGCGGCTCAGGACCAAGGCTCTGGGCCTGATAAAACTGAAGCCCAGCAAGGCTCGGGGCCTGAGCCTGAGTATCAGGACCAATGAAAAGGCCTTAGGTTGCCCAGAAGGTTACTTGCCAAAGCAATGAATAAACTCAAGATGGGGAGTGTCCTACCAGTGGACGACTCCTTATATACATGAGCTGATGGTCCATGCACTATCTATAGGGCAGGCCCAAGGACCA